>JAGDQP010000291.1:28066-69128 GCA_022664845.1 Lepisma saccharinum
TTTTTCGTTTATTTTTGATGCTAAAACTTTTTCGAAAATGTTGCTGATAATGTTAAGTAGGCAAATCGGTCTGTACGATTTAGGATTTGACCGAGGTTTATCATCTCCCTTTAGTAGCACCACCAGATTTGCTATCTTCCACGGTTTTGGGAATTTTCCTTGCCTCAGACATTCGTTATAAAGTCTCGTCAGGTAAGGTGTCCAAATTTCCATAGAATGTTTATATATTTCTCCTTTAATTCCATCTGGACCAGGTCCTTTTCTGTTTTTGTTTTTAATTTTATTGCGGCTTCGACTTCACCATTTGTTATCATAGGTGGATTCAAGTCTATGTTCGTATCCTGGATATGCCTTACTTCATTTCTAACTATCTGGTTTTCTTCATTATCCTCGTCTATGTTGTCATCTGGGAATAATTTTGTAAATAATATTTCCATTGTTTCCTGCCAGGTTTTTGTGTATGATCCGTCTTCTCTTTTTAACGTGTTAAATACTCCTTTAGTTTTAATTTTGTTGATTACTATTTTGTAGGGCATACCCCACACATCCGTGCTAAGATTTTCTTCCACAAACTTACTCCAGGTCTTCTTTTTGCTGTTGTAGACTTCCTTTTCATATTGCTGATTGATTTGCCTATATTTTTCGAGCCTTGTCTGTCGTAGTCTGTGGTCTCCAGCCGCTTTATAACTCTTCCTACTTGCTTTTAGTTGTCGTTTTAATTTTATTAGTTTCCTAGTCCAGAAGGGTGTCTTGTTAGCCTCATTTATGTTTGGTGGTGTAGAACTTATAATTGCATTTCTTGTTGTATTTTCTAGGTTAGTTGCCAATTCGTCAAGGTTTATTTCATGTTCAATTTGTGGGAGTATTAAATTTCTTTTAAATTTTTCCATATTTAATCTTTTAACGTTATATTTAAATGTATCCTCTTCTTCCTGCGTTATTTCGTTATTTCTGCTTAAATCGATTTCAAAACTGATGACACAATGCTGACTTGTAGTTTCTGAATCCTGACCCTCCAGTTTCGGATCCATTGATGTAAATTACCTTTTGACATTGTTACGTCTATATTGCTCTCCGCTCCAGCTCTGCCCTGAAATGTTGGTGGTTGATCTGCTATGTTGTGAACTGTTAGGTTATACTGATTTATTATATCTTCATATTTTTCGCCATTTTCATCCGTTCTAGGGCAGTGTCACAGCGGAGATTTTGCATTAAAGTCTCCCAATACTAATATATTTTCCCCTAAATTTCCCGCTAATATTTCCTCTAATCTATTTGCAAACACGTTCACTGAAATTGAAAATTGGCAGTACATATTTACAAGAGTTATTATTTTACTGTTTAATTGTATTCTTATAACTTGGATCCATCTGCAGGTATTTTGAGTGTCTACTAGAACGTTTATTTTCTTATTAAGGATCACCACAGCCACCATCGGATTTCGATCTTCCGGCACCAGGATCATTGCATCGGTTCTCATTCCAATCAATCTTCCCTTATTTATATAGGGTTCCTGAAGGCATGCTATGTCCACCTTCTCTTTATCGCAGTATACCTTGTTTAGTTTAGTTCTTAATTTTATTTAAGGCATAGAAGAAGTAAAGAGCTGAGAACATTGGCTTAAAAATACGCCACGTTCTCAAACTCTTTTTCCTCTTGCCCGTTCAAAAATGACGTGGAATTTAAACATCTCCGGTATGTTATATCCACCGGAACGATATCTGCGAAAACAAAGTTTCTGTAGAAGTGAGAACATTCGCAAAATATGTTCGTAAGTGATAGTTTAATAAACAAAAATATGCTTTATACAATAAGACAATATGCTCATTGTACGCACCTGCTTAAAACTTTCATTTAACTAAATTTAGAAAATTAAAATACGTTTTAATAAACGTACTTATTGCTTCAGATTGTTTCAAATATTGTGTAAGTGCTGGTGGTGACATCTCTTAAGCAAAAAGAAAACAAGACAGTTTTTTCTTTTAGGTTTTCTTTTTGAACATTTAAAAGTTCAGCACATATGATCATCAAGATATTAGTATAAAAACCATTAACACAATAATTACGTACACAACATTGTCTAATATGTTACGGTTTGCTCATATCTTACCAGAAATTTTGTGTCTTGCTATCATTATTTTCATTTCTGAAAAAAATATTTATATATACATTCTTTTAATCTGATTCAAACAGATTTTTACCATTTCTAAAGTTTTCACTGAAGTAGGCTATTGAAGCCAGCGGGACTTGAAGGTAGTTCGTCACTGGGATCACTGCGAAGGTTCAACACTCATCACTCTTTTTCCTCTTCTTTGACCATCTGGTGAATCCGTAATAAAATTCTACCAAATGATTTTCTGTACTAATTCAACAAATATAAATTCACTTATTTGCTTTCACTTGAGGCTTAAAAACATCACTCAGGGTTTGGATTTATTTGTAGCCCTTAGTTGAGGCTAATATAGGGTAGAAGAGAGAAAGTGGGAACTAAATCAGCTAGGGCCTATTTTAAAGTTACTAGATCGGCATTTGCCAGGTGTGAATGTGAAAGTTCCCTAGGAAAACCTCAGTCTTGATTGTCGGCCGCTGAGATTTTCCCCCTGATCTTCAGATTCTTAATCCAATGTCCTATCAACTTTGTAACTTAAGAACATGTCATAACTTCCTTAGTTAACCTCAAAATAACAAATAATATACTTTTATACACGTATTTCAGTACACGTTTGACTAATATAAGTGCTAACACTAATTCTTTCGGGGGTGCGGTTGAAAACCTCCGGGGGGGGGGTGCAAAGCCCCACCGAAAGTATGTCTGGAATAAACAGTGCGCTTGTTCGAATTTGGATTCGAATTTATTTATGTCCTTCTCGAATTTCAGGGTCAGGACGGGACATAGGAGGAAAGGTGTTGACCAGGGCATAAGTTGAAAGTTCCGGCATTTTGTTAGTTTGACTGAGGAAAAGACCTGAAAAACCTTCGGTCAGGATTGGCAGCCGCTCGGATTGAACCCACAACCTCCCGAATGCTAAGCCAACGCCCTACTAGTTGTTTTGCCCTAAGCGGGCTGTTATTACTTGTTCAACTTGTTTCACTTGTATTATACTTGCTCTTGCATCACGAACTACTGACAGCCCAGTTAAAATCACATCCATACCTGAGGTGGGATTCGAACCCACGATCCTTGGGTCGCCAGACTACTGCACTGGCGAGCACGACCACCTGGATCGGCATACTTCTGAGCCACGGCAGCTCGGTGTGACTCGCTGGTGAATCAGTGGTAGTGTTCTTCGTTTGAAATTGGAATGAAAGACATTCGAAACAGTCGGCTGGTAATCTTAAGGTCCTTGCAATTACACCGCACAAATGCTAGAATGGTATTAAATTCAGACCAGGACTGCTTTTCCCTCACATTTTTAGATCATAATTACAATAACAACGTTAATGAAACAGATTCATTAAACCTTTAAGTTAATGTACTGCTAATAAAAATCAAGTTTTAATAAACTTTCAAGAACACTTTCCATGCAACACAGACGACTTAATGCTGTGTGCGTTGGTTCTCCGGCGTAAGATCGTACGGTACAAACGATCTTGCGTCCCTCTACCAACTTTAAAAATACTAGAGGCCCTCACAGATGGTAGAGACCTTGACGAGGTTGTGAGGCTTTTCAACCAACATCTGCCTGTACCACAATACCAGAACCCTGCCAAATTGGACAGAAATAAATTACTTCAGGTTCAGGTCGAACGTGCAATACCAGTTTAAGCGAACCATCGCAGTCGCCAATTAAAAAAAAAAAAACTTAATGGAACGGAATGTTTGGCTAAAACTCCAGTGGACACAGGAGAGCTTGCGGATGAAATGCCCATTTCAAGTCACCATTTCCATCAAGTTGCATCATTAATAAAGAAATAAAACTTGTATTTGCAGGAAATACAAACCACCACTCAGACAGACACTTTCCAGTTTGTTTGAGATGTTTTAAGAAGACTGGGCTAAACCACTTTCATGCATTATGAGAGTTCGGAAACTGTAAATGCAATTTCTAGCAGCGCACCACCATCTGTGTTTCTTCTCAACAGGAATATCCAACTCTCATTCATGCAGTGCCTCATTACAGGATACGAAAAATGGCTCCTTTAGTAAAATAGAAAGCGCGAAGCTAGTCCTCAGTTCAAACGGTGAATACTAGGCTAAACTAGAACTGCCCCCACAGAAAAAAAAAATTGTGCGCTAGAAGAAACTCCCAAGAATTTATTTTAGGAACAGATGTCTAATTTTTACTCTATGTGTTGCGTACCGACATGATCACCTAATTACGTTAAACCCCCATTACAAGCAGAAGCCTTTATATTAGAATAATTTAGAAGGATCATTTTCATTATTCTAGTCATCATTAGTAAATCATTAATGTATAATTAGTTGGGACGAGTGTGATTGTATACGTACAGGAAGAAACTCAATTTTGCCCTGAACACATTCGTATACAACGTTACGAAAGAAGTACTCAACAGAAACGTGTTATTTATACATGCGTGACCTCCAGAGGCATTTTTGTCAGTGGTTCAACGAGTTTTAGGACAATTATCTTCACGGTGTACTATCAATGCTCAAGAGTACCTCCACTTCCAAATTGGTGTTGAACTTTTTTTTTTTTTTTTTTTACTTCTGTTATTTGTATAACTATTTATAAGTCAATTATGCTTTATCCCTTCTCTCTCCGAAACAATTTCTCATCTGTACCTAGGAAAGCTAGGCTCTACTTCCCTCACTCACACCTGGAGATGGAACTAAATCAGGGGAGATAGGAAGCAGGGAACGTTGAAAAAGGTCCATTCCATTGACCTTGGAGCCTCTCTTCGTGCCTGTAATATGATTCTCACCAAGAATCGTATCAAGAATTTTATTGAATTTGATATGATGGTGGCGATATTTCTTGAGTGTGCGCGCAGAAATTTAAAACAATGTACCTATTCACTCAACCATTCAACTCAAGCAGCAAAAAGAAACTAACGCGTCCTCTCCTTCTCTTCATGATCGAATAGTTCGCAGCTTCGTCATACTGCTTCTGCTAAAGCCCATCTCCTGGCGCGACCTCTGTACTTATTTAGCGGAGTCAAACAAAATTTTGTGAATTTTCTTTCTAAATTTCACTTTGTGGTCTGTCTGTCCGTCATTCTGTCATTAACGCAAGCTACCAGTTCTCCCTAACCAGATACAAAAAACAGTGTTCAGTGGTTTGTCACGTCATTTTTAGTCTGGTGGTAAAAAGCGACAGCCCCTTTTTCATTTGATTCGCTTTCTCCATTTGAGATTTCTCGCTAGATTCACTACAGGTTGTCATCTGGCCCGTCCAAGTATAAAGTTATTTGCATCTATATTTAACTGCGACCTGGGGATGATGACGTAGGTTTATGGACCGAAGGTTCTTGGACAATAATAGCTTTGTTATCGCCCATCTGATCAGATGATGTTATTGTCGTAAAGATGGGACTAACGTGGATTCGGAATCACAGCTTATAGCGCCAGCTTGCTGTGCACGTGGTCAGGGGTGCAATTCCTACCGGGATCAATTAAACGCAGTGGTTCGGAGCCCACTTTAGCAAAAACTGTAGGTCCCGTCCTTCGAAGTTCCTCTGCTCGTTTAGGACGTTAATAACAACTAAATGGATCGTAAATACTGCCGTTCATTCCCAGCGGTTTTTCCTCAGTCTCACCAGGCAAATGTCGGGATGGTATCTTAAATGTAGGCCCTGACCGACACCTTCCTGCATCCTTTCCCCAGCCCTATCCTGGCCTAAGGGGCCATAAATAAAAATTCAGCTTCAAATTCGGAATCACTATCTCCGAATGAGTCTTCATTGATTTCAACTTAACGACTTATCTAGAAGGCATAGTCATCTAACAAAGAAACTATCAATGAATTCATGTCGAAATTTTATCCTGAAATTTAGTTTGACAGGATGAACATCTTGTGAGCACATCAAACACAGAAAATGCTGCTCTTTTCAAATGTAAGGTGCTCAGATCGAGGTTACAATATTGTGTGAGGGAACAGATATTCAACAGGAATGAGATATCCCTTCAGTGTGGAATGCTGCGGTGGTGGAACCAGAGATGAAACCGGCCGGTGGCCCGGTCCTAAACCGAATGACTCGATTGACCCGGTCTGGGAAACATAATTAACTTCAACTTTAGGAGGCGTATTTGTCGTGCTTCGGGGGTAACGTCACCAGTCCTGGTCACTCTTGACAGAAACACTGTTCAGATGCAAGAAAATAATTTTAAAATTTTGTTTAGTTCTCCTTTGTCGAAAGTGCCTATAATTATAATCTTTTCCGTAAAACATTAGTAACTTACTCTTTTCGGCACAGTACTTACTGTTGTCAGACTTTATGTTTGCTGTTAAGTTAAAATTTCGATTATTTTTACCCAATTATTTCATTATGTCAGTCATTTTCCAAGGTGGCGTTCTTATTACTACAGTGGTGTTGGTAAACATTATTCCGTCGTTTTTATCACACCCTTTTCATAAAGAAACAGTTATCAGACTTTCTGTTGCAAATTGTTTGCCTGTGTTTCTTTCTTTATGGCGGCCATTTTCCAAGATGGCAGCTTTATTACTACAGTTTACAGTTGGTCAGAATGTCGAAAACGTGGCAAAAAATAAAGAAAAAGTGCTTCTAGGCCTAGTTAGGAATTTTGAACTAGTAAGTTGGCTGTTGTAATGTTAATAATAACCACTGGCGTTACAGACCGAGAGGTCCTGAGCCTGCCCCAATGCTATCTGTCCGCGGCTGGTGGAACTGCGTCCACCTGAGTGACGACCGTGGGGTCAATACTGCGCGTCACCTTGACCACGAACAGGCGTATCAAGGGTTTTCTAGACCAAGTGGTCGTCACGTCTTTATTCACGTGACTCCCCAGTTTGCCTCACGACGCTGGGTGGACGCCGAAAAGTGGGGTGCTCAGGCCGGGAATTGAACCCAGGACCACGCGAACATTTTAGCCCCACCTGTAGTAATGTTGGAACTATTAAATCCCGCTCATAGGAACGATCGACCGTTTCTTACGACGACGGTTGTGTTTAGTCCTGTGTGAGCGACTCGTCAGTCTAGTCGGGCGGAACACGTGGTGCGTCAAAAGTTCTCTTTTTAATCAACGTTCGTACCGAAAAGTGAATAAAATTATCATAAAATATAACGAAAAGCGGGAGATAAGTTACGTATCCCACGGCATTCGAATTGTCCGATAAAGTATAATACTATTTTCTTCATAAATCAGGCTTAAACTCCAGCTAGTACACGGTACTCCGGTAATGAGCCACATTTGAAGTGGCAGCTGCAATATAAGCATCTTGTTAAGGTTGATTAAAAAGTATAAAATTCGGTCCAAATTCATACAAATAACGTATTAAACAATATCCATAGCATAGTACAGGACAGGACAAAGGACAGAAGGAAGATAATCTCTCTCTTCAAGGGTTCGACGCATAAATTAGAAAAAGACAGACGATGCCGGGATATACTGTAATATCTTATTTGAATCACATGTTCGTTCAATTCCAGCTTAACGTTTGAAACTGATACTTTTACAGTATTTCTGTGTCGTATTATTGTCTAGTAATATACATTTTTACAATAAATAATTGTAAATTTAATAAAAAAAGTTTTTGCGGTAAAATAAAAACATTGTAAATACGTTACGCAAATGTTTTTTTCAATACATTTTCTTACATATAAATAATAAATGAATGAATAACTTAAGTGTATAAAGTCAATAATAGAATAAAATAATAGAATAAAAATTTAAAAAATAAATATAATATAAATGTATTGTATAGAATATATATTAAATATAAGTGTAAATATCAGGTTAATCCGGAAGATTTTGGCAATCTTTCATATGCGGTTGAGAATGAAGAAGCTGTCCATGGGGAGGGGAGGAGAAGAAATAGAAGAGTTACATGATTAAAAACATCGTATAAATTTGTTTTTTTCTATAGTATTTGTAATTTTTTATTTTTTTTTTTGTAATAAAGCCATTTTGAATTTTCAATTTTTGATGTCAACTTCGTAATAAGCATGGCCAGAAACCCTAATATACTGATTTTTGTTCAGTTAATCCTATTTTTTTTATTACGTCCGCCATATTGGATCCTCCATATTGAATTTTTCCATTTTGATATCAAATTCGTTATTAGCAAATTAAAAAAAAAACACTATACCAACTTTCGTCCACATTGACCAAGAGTTTGAATTTTCGCTATGTTTTCGATATTCTGACCCACTGTGTACTGGCGTTGGTATAGCTTATTCTACCGTTTTTATCACCTTTCTCATAAAGAAATACTTGGCAGACTTTATGTTTGCGATTTGGTTAAAATTTCTGTTATTTCTACCGGCCCTATTGCTTTATGGCTTCCAAGATGGCGGCCTTATGGCTACAGTGGCGTTGATAAACCTTATTCTATCCTTTTTATCACTTTTTTCTTAAGGAAACAGTTGGCAGACTTTTGTTTTGCGATTTGTTTGTGTCTGGGTTATTATTTCGATTATTTTTACCGGACTTTTAAATATCAATAATATTATGAAGGTTGTAGGAAGATTGCAAAATGTAATTACAAACCAGTCGATAGAAACAACTTAATTACTTTTTATCTGTTAATTAAGAAATAAAAACGTTAAAACTTGCTGTGATTTAGGAAGGTAAATTAAAAAATTATCGGTCTTTCTCTCGTACACTTTATTCAATTGACATTTTCCGATTTTGAAATAGTGTTATGCACAGTCTCCATTCACGTGTACACGCTTTAATTTCCACTAGATTGTCATGATTTCACAATGCCTGTAGCCTAGAAAGTAGCGAGACGTGCAAAGCCAGTTGTTAAAGAATCTTTCCATCCGTTCATTGCTTTGCACAACCATACGTCTGCTACCAACCGGTTTCTGCAATTGAAACACCTTTATTGTCGATAATATTTATTTAAAATTTTATTATAATGTGTTGAGCCACAGAACTGGATACAGTTTTCTCACTCATGACTAGAGAAATGAATTTGATTTGATGAGGGTGGGTGGCATGATGAAATCGAGACACACACGTACACAAACATCTACACTTGGTCTTGGTCGCGAACATTCGTTCGTCAGCTGAGGAGAAAACGTTCTGTTACTTTTTTTAATTACCCTCGCATTTTAAAAAATCAGAAAGTAGGGATATTTATTCTCAGAAAAGATCTAAACGAAGCATTTCCCACAGAAGGATAATTATGACTTGCAAGAATTTCTAACTACTCATATCGCAACTCACGCGAAACAAGGCAAAACATTTTTTAAAAAAACATCTATTTTCCCGGGGTTCTCGTAGAACCTCTGTTTTAAGACAAGAAAGCAATTATGCATTTCTCATCTGGTTTGTGGGCTTCCTGTAAGATCCTTTGCGTTTCATTTACGCATATGAAATTGCAACGAAGGAAGAAAAATACGATCAAAATAATTGGTCTAATGACGCTGGTTCTAGGATGTGGTGTCAAAAGCCAAGGAAATTCTAGTTTGTGCGAAGTATTCTGGGAAATATACAAGAAAAGTATTTTTACTTTCACGAACGTAATAAAAATTATGAACCTGAACAAAACAAATCTATGTTTCTCTCTGTTAAATCACAATAAGTTGAATTGTATTAGTCTCTGGACAGAATGTCTAAGTTAATATACCTATATACAGTAGGAGATGACATACTGGTTTATTGAGAGATTTAGATAGTCGTATCCTCTTGCACTTAATGAAATGTTCTTGTACTTGGTAACATGTCTTATAGTAATGCAGATTAAAGCAGATATACAGGGCGCGTAGGATATTTGAGGTCATTTGAGCGAACATACTAAAACAACTTTGTCTGACAAAGTTCCAAGTTGCGATGAATATGCTTACGAATGTATAACAGTAGTTCAGTTACATGTCTATTCGATAAAATTGCCTTGGGATGCAATGACGGCTTCAATACGGAACCTGAAGCGTTAACATGTGAGAATTAAGTGATCCCTATTCATTTCGGGCATTACCTAGACAATGGAGGTCTGCAGAGAAGCTGTTCTGTTTCCAGAAATGTATTAGTCTCACGTTCAAATAAAACGCTACACACATTAATTATTCATTATATTTAAATCGAGTGAGTTCGAAGTTCGGACGTCACGTGTTTGGTGTAACATGAACATGGAAATGTTAAGAGCAACCATTGTTTTATGTCATGAGCCAGGTGGGCAGTTGACGGGTCTTGTTCAAACATGTACGGTTGCCTATTGGACGCACCGTCTATCCATGCATTAAAACTTGTTTTCGAGCCTCAATGTAGGCAGCAGGAGTAAAGCTGAAAGAAGTGGAGTCAAACGACTCATTTCTAACTACTCAGCACAATCTCCGTTGCTGAAAACTTGATGTGGATAACCCTCGGATCATCTGAAGAAACTGTGCATAACAACAGTTCACTTCGTCTGTTCACCATTTGGTTCCTACCGAAGTTTTTCTCATCAGAGAAGAAACAGGGTCTTGGTTTCTCATTTCATTGAACAACCACTTTGGACGAAGCAGGCGAGTTTCCTGTGTCTTTTCAAACATGAAGTAATCTCTCCTTATCGGAAATGACTGATAGCGCATGTCCTCGTACACCAGACATCTGATTGTGTCCTTAAAAACCTGGAGATCCATCGCGATGGTCGTCATGGAACTTCGGGCGTTGTCATCAATAATGTTTTATACCTGCTGTATAAACTCGGGTGTTCTTATAGGGTCCATTTGCGTTTCGAAACAAACCACATTTTTCATGGAAGCTTCCAACTCGTTTCGCACTTGGTTCCCAAATAATATGGCAACTTTCCGAAACATCTCAATCTCTAAACCACTGTGTTCTGCGCAGAGAACAACCAGAGAGCTCTTCTTGATCTGATGCGTCAGGTTATATTCGACTATGATGCACTTGAAACTATATTTTAGTTGCAAGGGAGCTGTGGAGTACACATCTCATATCCTTAAATATCCCAAGCACTCTGTATAATTAATTATGGTTTCAATTTAAATATTATCTACAAATAATTGGAATATTCGGTTGATTCTTTGAATTATTAGTATTAAAGATCTAAACAAGTCCGTGAGCTTATAAGGACGGAACTTGCACTTTTGGTAAAGTAGGACCCGAACCATTCCGTTCAATTGGCCCTGACGGGAATTAAACGCTTGGAATATTGCATAAACTTGGAATTTATGCGCAATACCTTAATATGGTTAAAAGGAATTTATGGTCGTAATTAGAATATAGGTGCTTAATTGGTCCTTATATCGTTTTACTTGGATGAATGGTACATGTTAGAAATACATTAACTGAGTGAAGGAATCTGCGAAAGTATAGTTCCATATTTGTCTTTCTGTTATTGATTATACGAGTCTAAATTAATCTAACTTATTTGAATAATCTAACTTAATTAATTTAATAGCATGGCCTTAACTTCACTTACTTAATCTGGTAGTATTGTCCTAATTTAACTTACTTTAATAGCATTGGATTAATCTAACTAAATAACTCTACGGCTTATGGAACTCGCAAGCTCATCGCCGAAGTAACAAATGTTCGACATATGGCACGTTTTCAAGACACTTTTCATCACGAACATCTACTTCTCAAAAATCTCTTTCTAATATTGTCCTCCCAACGACGTCTCGATCTTCCCAATAGTCTCTCCTTCCATCCGGCCTCCCAACCAGGACTGGAATATAATCTTCGTTTTTCCCCCATAGGAGCTACATGGCCTGAACACCTTAGTCATCGTGATTTCATTATTTTTACAACATCTGGTGAATCGTACACTCCTTGGAGTTCTTCATTATGACTCTCCTCCACTTTCCAGTCATCTCGTCCTGTTTCGGCCCATATATCTTTCTCAAAACCTTATATTTAAACAAACGTAATTTATGTTCATCTGCTAGGGTCGTACTCCAACTTTCGTAACCGGCAGAATAAACGCTCTGCATATCTTCAATTTCAATTTCCTTGATATTAATTGCGAAGTTAAAAGTTTTTGGACTGAAATGAAACATGCGTTCCCCGATACTAAGCGACTTTTTATTTCTTCCGTGACCTCTTTGTTACGTATGCTCCCAAGTATTTAAATTTTTTTACTTTCTCTATTACCTCATTCCTTCATTCCATGTTTTTATTTCCTTCATTCCATGTGTTTCGGCTTGTTATGTATTTTGTTTTATCTATGTTTACCTGTAGAACTATCTCATCGCACGCTTCTACTAAGACATCAGTGTTGCTTTGTAGTGCATCTATGTCGTCTCCTATTAAATCTACATCATCCGCGTATACGAACAGTTGATTCAAACCATTCAATGATAGTCCCTTTTTGTCCTCTTTAATTTTTAAAATCGCATATTCTAACGCAATGTTAAACAGTAATGGGGACAAGGCATCGCCTTGTTTCAATTCGTTGCGTATCTTCAAACTATCTGACATATTATTACCTACCCGTACTCTGCTTATGGGGTCGTTGAGACACATCTTCACTAGTTGAACCATTTTTTTCGGAATTCCAAATCGTATCAGGACACTGTATAACTTTTCCCTTTTGATAGAATCATATGCTTTCTTAAAATCAATGAATAGCTGATGAACCGTCCCACTGTATTCCCATTTCTTCTGCAAAATTTGTTTCAAGGCAAAAATCTGGTCCAACGTGGATCTATTTCTTCTAAATCCACATTGGTGATCTCCAATTATTTTATCTACGTATACATTTAGGCGTGTTAACAGAATATTACTTAATATCTTGTAACAGGTTGGAAGTAACGAGATTCCGCGGTAATTATTACAGTCCGATTTATCACCTTTTTTGTAAATCATAACTATTATTGAGGTTTTCCATTCCTTTCGGAGCTCCTCCTTTCTCCATATACCACTTATCAATTTGTGTATTTCCTTGATTAGTGCCGTTCCTCCTGCTTTAATTAATTCGGCTGGAATATTGTATATTCCTGGTGATTTGAAATTTTTCAATTTCTTTACCGACATTTCGACCTCGATGTCGCTAGGTTTGGAAATCCACGGTTCTGCGGTATGGATTTCAAATTCCTCTGTTTGTTCCCCGTTGGGTTCATTAAGAAGTTTGTCGAAATAATTTTTCCACACATCGAAAATTTTAGTCGGATCAGCCTGAAGATCTCCACGTTCATTTCTAATCATTCCTAACCTCGGCCTGTAACCTTTTCTTAACGAGTTTACCCCTTTGTATAGATCTCATGTGTTATTTGTCTTCCCGTTTTCTTCTATCTCCTGAATCTTCTGGGTCAGGGATTCTCGCTTTTTGTTTCTGAACTCTAGTGTGGCGTTTCGTTTCGCGTTACTATAGTGGTTGATATTTGCTTCGCTTTTATTACTGACCCATCGTTGCCTAACTTGTTTTCGTTCCTCATGAAGCTTAAGGCATTCTTTATCAAACCACGCTTTGTTTTTCTGTTGTTTCTTCTCACCTACACGTTCCTTAGCTGCGCTCTTAATTGTTTCACGAATTGCCTCCCACATCTTACTTACATCAATTTCATTATTAATATCATCATTATCATTACTCTACAATCTCTAATATTAATATCTATTGTTACTCTAATCTAATATCATCATTATAATTACTCTAAGATTAATCTAACTTACTTAATTTAATAGTATTGTCTTAATTTAACTTACTTTAATAGCATTGGCTTAATCTAACTTACTTGCATCAGAACCTAAACTAACTTGAATCTCTCGGAATGTATGATATTGTATGGATGTAACGAACTTAAACTGGCACTTGTAAGTGTCCATACGGAATGACAAAGAAGAGAAGAACAGATCATTTAATTTATGGTCCCGTGTGACCTAAAAATCAAGCAAAGATGTGTGCCATTTCGAACGTATTGAGACAATTAGTTTTGAATCGAGCCTGACTCAATTCTATCCCAGAAAGCACAGTAAAGTTGTAGTAAGTTTGTCATTGCAATACTGCAAACTTTCTACAATCTCGCAGCAAACTTGCTAGGTGTCAAGTGACAAACTTAGCACGCTAAACTTGCTACATTTTTTTTAAGTGTTAGGAGACCAAATCGATCCTGTTGCGGAAAAAAGATTTCTATTACCTTCAGTGGGGTTCGAAGCCAGAAAATTCAGATTTGTTTGTTGTCTGTCACTGTAACCACTACTCCACGGTTCTTCCTCTTGATTAAAGTTACAAAGACAGTTTCTGAAATAAAGGGATGCATGTAGGCTTTGATTCGATACTGGAAAAGTTTATTTATCCTGCGTTAGAGTTATGAAAAGGCTGTTTCTTTGATTTCTCACAAGCGAGTCACCTCAGGAAAATCATATTAATGTGTACTTTACTTTTTGAGTCAATGTTATTTCAGAAACAAACTGGCTGCCAATTCCCAGATAGCACGCTAGTTTATACCAAGTTTGGACTAGCCTTGATTTTTCCTTACAGTGATAAACAGTGATTTATCTTGTTAGATTACTAATTATCGATACACTATAAAATTTACATTTCTCAATAAGTGTAATATGTCCCCTATGTCATAGTTGAAAACACTTTACATTAACGCCCTTTTAAGAAATTAAATGTTTGTTGAAATGTAGTTAAAAATTTAATCTGTTTTTAACATGCAAGAGAACATGAGAAACATAGTTAATTTTATTCTATTCACTTTTTTAAGCACAGTTTTTTATGCAATTTTCGTTGGGATATAGATTGAAATTCAACGTGTTTTCAACATGCAAAAGAGGACACAAAATAATAATTAATGGCATTCAATTAGCTTTTAATTACAAATTTTATTCTATTTAATTAGAAAGAATACCATGAAACGAAATCTATACCATAGTTGAAAATAACAGTTGAATCCACGTTGAACTAACATCTTATCAACAATATCAAATCTTTGTTGAAATATGATGTAAAATTAAACGTACTTTTTTCAACCAATAACGGTTAATCAGCGAAAAAAATAAAATACCAACTTTCAAAACACGTTTGTGTGCTACTGGGATTTTGAATTAGTACTACTAACATCTAGTATTATGTGTGACCTCTGAGTGAGTGATAACACATTCTGCCTTGTAATTGCGGGGTTCCGGTTAGATTTCCGGTGGGGACATAAGTGGTTCGGAGCCCACGTTAAACTGTGTGTCTTGTTCTTGTGATATCATCCAATAGAAGACAATGATAAACCACTATCAGTTCATCATGCCCAGGAACCTTTGGAACAGGACCTGCCTTTGGGCAGAACACCAAAAATCATCATCATATTTGTGTTACGGCCATTAATCAGCAAGGCTGCGAGAAAAATGATCTGTCATTACTCATCTCTTCTAAAACTTCCTTAATTTTTTTTTGTCATGATTTTCACTGAATAACGTTTCGAAATTGTTTTTTTTTAATATTAGGGAACTCTACTTCATTCTTCATGGGAACGAGACCGTTGGGAAGACCGAGACGGCGTTGAGAGAACAGTGTTAGAAGGAATCTTCGAGAAGTAGGTGTTTGTAATGAGAACTGGCTTGACCTTGCCTGGATAGAATTCTCATTTTCACAGACACTGAGTTCGGGAGAATTGTTTGCTCATTACCTGTATTCATCTATAAATAGAATTCTTTCGGAGAAATATTTATTGGCGTAAATTTTGTAGTGGAAACCTTAGGCCGACTTTTCATGTACACGGTGCTTTGCTTACAATTTGACATTGAAACGAATAGAAATCTGGGAATGCTAAATTGCATGTGAAGGAAGGATGCAACCAACGCATAATTATGTGAAGAGGCGGCTTTATGTGTGAGTAACGTGATAAGCGCATAAGTGAGAATGCACATCCAGGAATTATTTGTTTGTCCTTGGCACACATGAAAGGAATGCATCTGCAATTAGCTTGGCGTCAATCATTACATTGCAACGAAAGAAACTAGAATATGGTTATTAATATGTACTTTTTCCTTAAAACTGATTATTTCCTCCCAGGGAGAAAATAGCAGGTTGTTATAATAAGGCAATTTACGAAGTATTGCGTCTCACGTTAATACATAACAGCACGAAAAAGAGCAAGTTTAAGGGAAAGTAATAAATATTTTATTTTGTTTAATTTCACATCAATTCGAAATCTTTTAATCTTTTACCGATAAAGCTAAGGGGGATATCCTAATAAATCCCTTTTAAATGTTTAGTTCGATTTTCAAAAACTTCCCTTTTGCAAAATAGCGCCAAACGTTTCTTTTGATAACGTCACTCCGTCTGCTATCAAACTAAATTTTTGCCATTATTATTAATGTTTTTATTTAATATAATGCTCTACCCCTGTTACAGAAGGATGATTTTAAGGTCGTGTATTTTATTTTTCATTAAGGTAAGATATGGTGTGTAAGATGCCTTCATTTTGACGCAGATAATCATGTACTACCCGGTGTTTTACTAGAAAATATGGCACAGGGATCTATGATATGATAAGTTCAAGATGGCTGCCACAGTCGCCCAGCAAATAGCCATATTTTGTTTTAAAGCGTGTTTATCAAACCTTTCTCGTTCGTAACTAAATAAGTGAGCGATACGATTCTGCTAAAACTCACCAAGGCTCCGAGGATTCCTTGATAGTATAGCAATTGCCTGTCTAGCTTAAGTAGTTCCTGTGTTTGAAATTTACCGACGGACGGACAGATATGATCTGTGCCGCTGAGATCTTTCCAACAACTCCTGAACCATGTTCCTAGCTCAAGTAGTTCCAGAGTTAAAAATTGCGAACAGACGGACGAAAGAAACGATAATATTAATCCCTATCAAGGGCCCTAAAAGCCGAATGTAGAATGGTAGTGCATTTTTATAACTCTCGTAGTTGAGAAGCCGCTGCGTTGGCTCTCGAAATACAAAACTCTTCATGTATTGTTTTAGAGGGTTGTTACCAAAATTTTTCGAGATATCCCCTTCTTGATTATTTTTAAAAAATGTACAAAAGATGTTATTGTAATGTTTTTGGTAACTCCTATAGTTAAGAGGCTTGGCATCATACATTGTCAAAGGAACCTGATTTCGCCCTACAAGTAAGAAACATTCCATTTTCATTTCGTAGTTGTTTTATCAAACTTTTTGACTACAGACCTGTTCTATTAATAATTAAAAAATAAGTAACATGTGAAGAGTAATGACGTCATGATCTCGGGGTGGCCAAGAGGTTAGAGCGCTCGGCTTGTGGTGACGGATTTATTTCTCGCCGCGGTCCATTGAAAGGAGTGGCTGGGAGCCCACTTTAACAATAAATTTAGGTCCCGTCCTTAGAAGCTCACCCAGCTCGTTTAGGACGTTAATAACAATTCCATCCAGTAACGACGTCACCTTCATAATATAAATGCCGCAGTCTCCTTTCTACCACGTTTTTATTAACTCGCTTTCTTGTCTGTCTGTTCGGTACAAATCTTGTAATTGATTTTTAACTCACTTCCTATCATCCGATTTCTTTGAAATTGTGTAAACTTGCTTGCATCTAATGACAATACAATATTCAATCATTAGATATACGATAGAATAATCCAGTTAACTGTAATTAATTAATTAATTAAATAATTGGAAATTATCCTTAAATACACGCAACGCCGCATATATTGTGTGAAGTTTGGGTTGACTATCTCACAGGGAGTTTAATATTCATTTACGTATTATATATAAAAATTAATTTAAAAAGGATTTTAAAAAACATGCTTTTTTTAAAGTGGACTAAAAAGAAAAAATAAATTTAATTAATCGTATGAATCGAAAAATAAAAGCGTGGGTGCTCTTGCTTACCTTATCATAAAATCATAATATCTAAGAGCACCCACGATTTTATTTTCCGATTCATAAGATTAATTCAATTTATTATTTTTTACTGTTTGGTCCATCTTAAAAAAGTGTTTTTATTAAATCCTTTTTTATTTTTTTTTTAAATTTAAGTTGACTTTATGATACCAAGATCAAACGTCTTTTATTCAATTTTAAGAATTTATTTTATTGTAAATTAAAACATTAATTTTCTGAGAAGCTTACAACTATTTTATTATAGTTCTATTAATTACCCAAAATCATTCGATCAATAGGTCCAGGGATTCAGGCAGAATTTTTAGTTTAAGGGTTTAAAGTTAAAATTGGGAACGCGGAACCTATTCCTGCACGATTTCTATCAATTTTTGAGCACATTTTTTTCTTTCAGTTTAGGCGTGCCCTTCAGACTTTGGGAGTGACACCCCACCCCACCACACAAGAGGATCTGGAAGAATCGCTGATTTCGACGTAACTTTCGTCGAAACCTCCGTCATCTTATAAAGCTATGTCCTGTCTTGCTGCACTAATATTTGTTCGCATCACAAAGAGAATGCATTTTATTATACTACAACCCAGTTCCTGGGATCCAGGAGATAACGTCGTAAACTTCGAATCAGAAATGAGCAGGTACGCGGGTTCGAACCTGTGTCCGACTATCCTGACTGAGATTTTCTAGAGTTTCCCCCTCAGTTTCAATAGGCGAATGTCGGGATGGTACTTAAGAAAGGCCCTGGCCGATATCTCTCTCATCCTCTACCCTACCCTATCCCGGCCTGAGTCAAGACCGTCAGTCAATTGAATTCAGTACATTGCAGGTGCAGGAAATGTCAGGGTGTTATTTGTAGGAGGGGAGAGAGAAAAAATTCCTGGTACTTTTTCTGCTTATCCCTGCCAGTTTGTTTCGAGTAGGAGGAATCTTGTTTCCCCAAATAAAATTCATTTTCTACATTACTGAAACAAATGGATGGGTTAAGTAAGTTTCAACTGATGTTACTTGGTCACAGGAGTGTTGTAAATTTTATTTTAATGTGCAGCGAAGTGTATATCCAAATATTTCGCAGTTTCTCTTTCAGTACATACACTAGTATGCAAAAGTCTTCCTTTAATATTATTATTATTATTTAATGAGTTAAAATCGAATGCAGAAATTCGCCGATTCAAACATTGGTGTAATATTATAAAAAGTTTCAATATATCCGGAAGGAAAAGAACACTTTAGGAATATGCAGTGAATTGGAAACCTGTTATTTAAGGATCTTGGGGTTACGGAAATGGGATACCAGTTTAGAAGCATTTTATATAACCTGGGAATATCAAATAATGTCAACAGTTGAGAAGAAGATCAGATAAATGTCGTTTACCAGAAGTATTAAAGGTGTAGGATAGCTGATAGAAGATTACCTAAAGTAAGAAGACGAAAGGCATTTAAGATGTAACATCTTTATGTAAAGAGTTGTACATGCCGTCTCGTTAGAACTGCTGCTGATATGTGTTATTCAGTGAATGTTTATTTGTCGCCAAGAAATAAAGGTTGAACTTTAGATAGCACCCCGGAACCTGATTTGGTTTTGTTGAATTATAGTATACCTTAAGAGAAGATAGTAAGGTTTTTTAAGATATATAGAAACTCGGCTTCACGCGCTGTAGAATAGAATAGAATATAAATTTATTCGTCTGTGTAGTACGTGTGATGCATAAGACTCAGCAGTATTTCTCTACTCACAATACATGAGACAAGATGATATTTAATTTTAAAATTGAATAAATTAACATTGCATAATTTATTATATAATGAGTCATCACTCAAATAATCATTGACTGCATAATAATTCTTCTTTACCAAGATTGAAATTTATTTGTTTTCAGGGATTAGATAATTTATTCCACAATCTGGTACACAAAGTGTAAACACTAAAATTAGCAGCGACATTATTATTTTTTTTCCTTATAAAAAATTATCTATTTTGCCCGTGTATAATAAAACTTGTTCTATTTGTCCTTCCATGGTACTATTTTTCCTTGTAAGTATTACGCTCTTATAGATACATAAGGATTGAACTGTTAGAATCTTTTTGCAATAACACATATTTACGTGATGATCAAGGATTCATGCTAACAATAATATTCAAACAACCATCTGTTGTATACGAAGAATATTTATACTAACATGAAATTCACCCTGACATATTATTCCAAAGCCTTAGTTATTAAATGAAGATTACAAGGAATGAGCTGAGGTAAGAGTGACATCTGTTTGTTCTTTGAAGGACTTTTTTTTAACATATTATTATGCATGAAGAAAATATGTATAGTCCGTCTATTATAAGCAAACCTTTATTTGATGTTCAGGTTATACGAAATCCTGATTATGGACTTTTTAATACGCTCTGCTGTAAAATCAAGAAAGTGGACAAAGCACTTTCTTTTCCTGTGATCTTCAAATGTTATTGTCTTCTCATTTTTTCGCGATTACTTTACTTGTTTTTCGTTCTTATCTTGATTATTTCCCACTACTCGTGATATTTTTCTCGATTACTTGTTCTGTTTTTAGCAAATATTTGCAATCATTTTTCGCCTTTGCATATCAAGAGTTTAATAGTGAATTCATATTCTTTAAATCATTTCGAATTTGTACTCTCTCTTATCAATTTTTTGACCTTGTACTTTATTCCTCCAATCTATTAACTTTTCTCCTAATATTTGCATTCTCATTTCTCAAATTTAACAAAGAGCTCTAGAATAATCCATGAATTTCTTCTATCACTTTACCCGTTAGATGGGGTTGCCGTTGTTTTCATTACAGTTTTTCAATTGTGTAAGGTTTTGTGCTGTTTTTATCAACTGTTTCAGTCCAAAGATTCTAGTAAAAGTGAAGCTCGTTTCCATGCACTCTTGGTCAACATTTATTCTTAATAAAAGTCTTATTAATAACTTAAAATAAAAGTACACGATGATCTTATTGCAGCATTATTATTTATAAGTGATCCATTGTTGTGTAAATTCCATAACTTAACCTAGCCTATCTTTGGATGGTTAGCTTACTTCCGAGGACCCAGTGTTGCATACGCACAGGCGAGACCAGTAAGTGTACCACCGATATGGGATTGACAGCATTTTTTCAGTGTTGGAGGGTGGAGTTAGCCTGAGAAACAGCAGTCATTGCACTTTGACTGATCATCCACAGTTTATCATCTGTAGTCCTTACCTCTCATCATCGGTTCACTCCTACCTCCTCAGGTTCTTGCCCCCCCTTTTCAAACGGGGGGCCCTCCTAACAACAGGAATTGGACAAACACTGATCACAACATTCATTTTGTATGTCTACATGTCAAGCATAACCAATATGACTGAGAAGCAGCAAGTAGGACTTCACCAACTTCCAGCACAAGTTCCTGGACCACCACCATACTCGACTTTAGTCTCTTCATGGCATCCACGTAGGACAGAGAAAGCAGCAACACGCTCTCGCTCACCAACTGCAATAATACCAGGAAGTTCTTCATCACCACCATCAAAACGAACCCATACCATCAGTGACTCCGACTCCGAACATCAAATGGAAATACACAACACGGAAGACTCTACAACATTAGCAGGTTCAACTACCAGGAAACACTCATTCTTGCTCACCAACTTTGATCCGAAATATCAGAATAGTAAACTACTACTTCTCCAATTTTCCAAATACGTCTCCCGCGAGCAAATCAGTAGGATCATACCAACCAGAAATGGTGTTATTATTCAGTCTGCAGATCCAAATCTCGCTTCATCCATTCGAAACAAACATAGCTATGAGATCTTCGGAAAATCCGCAAAGATGACCAGACTGGAAGATAAACCACCACGGCAACCACCACCACCTCGCAAATCACCCACATTATCTGTTGTAATACGAGGCTTAGAACCATCCATCCCGGACAACGAAACAGAAGACGAACTCAAACTGGAGGAACACACTATTCTCAGATGCATCCGTATCAAATCACGAACCGGAGAACCAACATACATGGTACGAGTACTCACCAATAGCCAGGAAACCATCGACGATCTTCTCACTAACGGTGCATTTGTGTACAAACGCAGATACAGAGTAGAGCCTTCACATACACCACCACCGCTCCCAATGAGATGTGAAAAATGTCAACAGTACAACGTGCATCACACATCAAAGTGTCGAAACGAAGACAAATGCGGATTTTGCTCAGGATCACATAACACTAAATCTTGCAATAACGCTCAACAACCACCGAAATGCACTACATGTGGAGACAATCACCCGACATTTAGTTACAAATGTAAAGGGAGACCAGCACCGGAACCATCAAAGCCAGAACTCATAGTTCCAATACGCACTCCAGAAATAAAGCACCAAGGCACAAGCACTGCATCTGTTTTTCAACCAATCACAATCGATCAACTTCTTGCTTTCCTCACCGTAGTGCTTCAGAATATACATCCATTTCAACGACCATTCATCTTGCAACAAATACAACACGCAGCAAAAACCACTCTTCATGTGAACTTCAATGCAACATATTCTGGTCCTTATGCCCACTTTCATGCTACGACACTCGCAACAGAAGTCTAAATTCAACTCCAAACTCTTCGCACATACAGTCATGGCTTTGGTATTTCTATTCTTAAATATACGTTCACTTCCAACTCATAAACCTCTTTTTGAACAGCTGCTTCTAGAAGAAAAGATCAATGCTTTCCTCTTAAACGAAACCTATCTCAAGCCTACCAGCATCTGTAAAATACCACTCTACTCACTACTTCGAAACGACAGTACACTCCCGGCACTCAGGGCAAACGGTGGCACTGCTATAGGTTTTTCACCTTCCATACCTTATCGTTTACACACGCCTCAAATACCCAATCTATCAGAACACATAATTACAACTCTATACTATAAAAATAATTACATCACCCTTGCAACCATCTACATCCGTCCGGGCCACCCCATACCTTATCCGCTCTTTGCACATATCTCAAATAATTTTCGTACATATATCATCATGGCCGATATTAACATACATAGTCGACCAGACCGAGAAAAAATAGCTTTTCAACAATTCATTGAATTTCAAACTACAGGAAATGTACATCAACTGCCGAAACACACCAGACCAATTTCGAATACCACACCGGATACTGCCATAACCTCTACCAACCTAACACAACGTTGTAACTTCGATATATTAGGCCTAATAGGAAGCGATCACGCCCCCATAAAACTCACTTTAAGCTGCCAAACTCAACCTTTCACACAAACAAACATACCACTGAGAAAAACACTACGTTTCGATAAAGCAGACTGGATCGGATACAGAAATTATATCAATACCCGCTTGAACCCGAACATCTCACTAACTACTGAAACTGACTTTTATAATCAAATTGACACCATTACCAACACTCTTCATTCTGCATCCGAAAAATTCATCCCACAAACCACCCAACATCCCTACAGACCCAAACTTCCTCCACAATATCTACCACTTATACTACGATCCAGACATCTCTATCGTGACTACCAGAGAACCGGAAATCCAGAATCACTTCGATTACATCGACAATTACAGAGAACTGTTCATAATTACCTTAAAGCATATAAACTGCGACAGTGGGTTAAAACATGTAATAATCTTGCAGACACATCTCACCCGACAAAATATTGGAAAAAATTCAATGCACTTACCGGTAAATACACCAGAACTTCATACCCCCTCATACAAAACAACCAGGCATTACACACTGATGATGACAAAACCAATGCATTTGCAGACTACCTTCAAGAAATATTCACCCCTTCGCCTCCTTTCAACCCTTTCGTATGTCATCCCGCGGAACGATTAGATCTCTCATCTCCCCATCTACAGGCAAACATTAACCATACTCTCCCGGAACACCCACTTACTGAACCCATCACTCCTGAAGAACTTACCCACACATTAGCACGTAAACGCCAATCTGCACCAGGCATTGACACCATAATCTATAGACACCTTAAAGAAGCTCCCTACTCCCTCATCCAACTCCTTGCAATACTTTACACCTTCATCTTGCGTACCGGCATTTTCCCACTACAGTGGAAGACCTCTAAAACCCTAATGTTTCTTAAACCACAAAAACCTGCTCACTCAATCTCTTCTTATCGACCAATCCAACTTACCTCTGCACTCAGTAAAACTTTAGAAAAAATCCTCGTCCAACGATTACATCTCCATCTAGACCACCACAATCTCATACCTTTCCACCAAGCCGGCTTCCGTCCCAACGTCTCCATCAATGACCAACTTCTCCGCCTCGTCAATACCATTACAAACCACTTCAATACCTCCCAACCATCCTGTCTCGTCCTGTTTGATTTAGAAAAAGCTTTTGATAAAGTTTGGCACACAGCACTTATCCACAAACTTCGATCCTTCCAACTACCTATAACCTACATTCGCTTCATATTCAATTTCATTACGAACCGTCTTGCCTACATTTCAATCAATTCCAGCCTATCACATCCCATTTTCCTCCACTGTGGTGTCCCTCAAGGATCCGCTTTATCACCTTTACTATACTTACTCTTTGTTGCCGACATGCCCCCTTTACCTCCCAATATTCACCTATTTCAATACGCTGACGACACAGCATTTCTGGCCTGTAGTAAAACCATCCAAAATATAAACAGAACCATGACAGACGCTATCAACTCCTTTACCTCTTGGTGCAGTAAGTGGGGACTCTCTATTAATTCACATAAAACCCAAGCCATCGTTTTCCTTCCTCCTAAACATCACTCACGTTTTCAACGAAATCCGTCACGTCTCACTTTATCTGTTCATCAAAATCCAATCCTAGCTTCAAAACAAGTCACATACTTCGGACTCACCCTAGACCAACACCTAACATGGCGACCGCACCTCAAAACCATCATTAACAAGGCATACAATAGACTAAACTTACTTAAACGCCTTACAGGAACCACATGGGGGCTAAAACCAGAAACAGTGCTAAACACATACAAAGTATTCCTACGCCCGGTTCTCACTTACGGATACAATGCCTGGATTGCCGCTGACCATACATTCTACAAAAAACTCCAAATACTTGAAAGACATGCCCTCCGTATTGCGTATCGAATAAAACTTCCCAGCCCGACCAAAGACCTATATGACAGACTAACTTTCCCACACTTACTATATCACCTAGAAAAACTACGCATAAAATATGTTACAGAACGTTTCGAAACTAACCATCTGCTCTTCCATAATATCATCATCTCACACGAACAGCAAAACCAACACTCTACTCACAGGCATACACCATTATCACTTCTCTTTACACTATACCACTACACCATGCCTCCAAATCACCCTGACATACCATTCATCTCTGCATACACCACACCGATCATCCCTCATTATTTAGCACCTACATATTCTGCACAGTGACCATCTTGAACGCAAAGGGCCCATCTGTCTCCATCACGATCTAGAGTAGCCCCTAGATCAGAAGATAATCACTCATTCGTCTTATTTGTGCCAAAGTGTTGTCTTGTCTAATACACCTCATGCCCATTTAATCATTCAGCATTATATAAACTGCCTTTTTTTCTTTTTTGATCCTCTAAGCATGATTATGAGAAAACTCATAATGACCCTGATGAAAAGAATAAATAAAGATTAAAAGATCCAAAATAAAATCTCTTTGCCCACCCACCTCTCTCCCAAGATCCACATTACTTTAGCCATCCCTTCCCAAATAGAGGGTTTAGCTCTCTGGGGGTGCTAGCCTCGCTAGCAAAAAAAAAAAAAAAAAAGTGTAAATTCATTGCCTGAAAATTTTAAGATTAATTATATATTTTGAAAGAAACGTGCCCTATTAACGAAAGAATTGTTTAATTAATTGAAGATTTACTTCTCTATGGTTTGGAGAAGTAGCTGTGGTGTGAGTCTAAACTCCTTATGTTATGCCAGAGAGGTGATGTCAGGGCGACTATATAAATATACATTGTTTCAGTGATTCCGGGGACAGTCGGGGGAATTACCTTATCGCAACAGTAAATTCTACCTCTACCGCTTCTTTCTTCCCCCAATCACTACATGAAAGACTATTCCTAATACTTTTAATCTATATTATTCTCCTTGGATTTATATTGTTCTAACGTGTACATATGGTAGTCCTAGACAGAAGTCGTTTTCCAATCTTTCTTTCGAAAAGAGAATTTTTTTTTCGAAGGATATTTATTGCTTAAAACCGGGGAGAAAAATAGCAGGGTATACATTCCTTAATATAGGGAAACTCCGCGGGAACCGGGGGTAAGTGGTCACCCTAGGTGATGTCGCTCGGCGACCACACTTTCGGGCCAAGGGTAGGTAAAGTAACGACGAGAGCTTTAATACTGTTACCATCACGACATTCGTCTTCTGAGACTCATGATAACCTCAGTGAAGGCGGCCAGCATAACCCGGACTTGAACCCTCTCCAAATCCGAAATCATTGATCGTATCCAACAGACGAGAAGATGGGTTTTAAATTGTGTAAAAATAATGGTATATTAGCGAGTTCTACTGACGCAGGTCTGAATGTTTTCCTTGTCTTCTCCCAACTATACCATAGGAATACCGGAATGGTACCTAAATTAAAATCATGGCAGTTAGGTCCCTTTTTTATACCGGATAGTAGTAAGAAGATTCCGTATCTTAATACTAATAATCTCTTATTCTGGGCTTTTCTTCGAATTCGGGGTATATAATTCCTCGTTCACTCCCTGAAAAAAGCATAGTGTGTAGTCCTTGATCACATTGCAATCTCTCTCTCTCTCTCTCTCTCTCTTTCTCTCTTTCACCGGCGTTTCAACAACTGCAAACAGAACATGGCTTCATTTTAAGGAAGGAAGTCGTATCTATAAAACTGTGCAGAACATAAATTCGCATATAAAAATCTGTTTACAACGGAATTCGTATTCAGTCACCTTTGGAAGAGAACACTATGGAACTTCTCACAGTAAGTATGTTAACTGAAGAATTTATTTTTAAATTAATTTAATCATTTCTAGCTTAAGTATTGCTGAGCACTAGCAGGAACATGATGTTACTGAAATGTAGAAAGGTTTCATAAAAATGGACTTGAAAGAGATTGTTTGCTTCTCCATATTTATTCAAAACGTTCTCGAATCGCCATAATTGTTGATCAAAAGAGAGGAATCGCACGAGTTTATTATTTTCAATGTTGGCCTATTCCGACACCCCCTTCTCGCACAAGTAAGTTGTCAATAAAACATGCATCTGATTTGGAACATGGCAAATCAATATGCCACGAACTAAGAAAGTTTGAGAAACACTGGTTTATACAATACTGTCTGAAGTTCATTAAGTTTCAGGAATATCCTGCATGTAGAATTTAGTATACCATTGATCTATTGATGACCGAACGTACAATATTTTGCTTTCAGAGACTTGTGGCAGGCATTGCTCTGTTACTGCTAGTGTCATCTGTTGGCGGTTTTGTTAGACAACTTCGAGCAAATTCGTTATCTAGAATTCAGTCACGAGATGTCGCCGATGTTCCTCTTTCATCTATTGACTATTACGTAAGTATACGTCAGTGCCAGCTCATAAGTCTTATAAACGAAAAGAGACGAGTTTTGTTTCTATGCCTATTCTTGTATTCAATTAATGGTGTTGTTTCAAAGTAATTGTAATTGTAAGTTAACGTTGATTCTCGCAGAGAAATATTAGGGCGTGTTTTATTAGATCTTTAAGGGGGCTGCTTTCCATTACAAAGAAAAGATTAGAAGGTTGAAGAAGGCTTACATAATTTAATTTATGGAACATTGTTTATGTGTTTACAGAATTATGTTCACGGCAACCGCACATTAACTGAAATATCACGGATCAATGAATGGGGTCCAACATATGCGATTCAATGGGATTTGTCTATATTTAAGTGATGGGATGGGAATAATTTAGTTTCCGGGGGTGGGGTATATCCAGCTATTCTACACAAACAATATGTACATCAATCGACTCAGTTTGACAAAAGAAAACGATTGATATCCCATATTGGCCACTTCCGGGTGACGACTTCCGGTTTATAGTCAATAATTAAAATTTCTCGAATGAGATATATTCAGCAACTTTACCTATACAATATAAAATAATTCACTCAGTTTGACAAGACAAAACCTTTGATATTAATATTGGTCTTTCTGGTTGGCTAACGTGTATCTCTAATGTATCTTCAATTTTATTTTAGTCATTAACCATGATTGCTCTACGAACCGGAAGTGGTAACCCGGAAGTGGCCAATATGCATATCAATCTTTTTCTTTTGTCAAACTGAGTCAATTGATGTACATATTGTTTGTGTAGAATGGCTAAATATTTCCCACCCCCTGAACTAAATTATGCTCTATGAACCGGAAGTGGCCAAAATGGATATTAATCGTTTTCTTTGTCAAACTGAGTCGATTGATGTACTATCATGGCGAAAATAATGTTCACATGACTTTGTTATACACGATTTTTCTCTAAGCCCAGCAGATAGGCCACCCAACTAACGTTGAGTCGGCGGTGTGTGATTCTGAGAGAGTGTGAGTGAGCGAGCAAGGGTTGGAATTTTCTTTTCTTAAACAGAAAATATTATCACATGTCCTGGGTTCTGAAAAATATATTTATGATTTCTTGTAGTATGTAGCAAATAATGAAAAACTTAAGAGAGTCCGATTTCAAACAATAAAATAGGAAACCTAACACCATTTTTATTTTAGGTGGGCCACTAGTTGAAGGGTACTGAAGAGTTTAATTCAAATTGTCCAATAGAAAAGATCCTTACCGAACATGGAGAAACAAAAATGAATTTTAAAACCCATGGTTTCTTTCTTTTTTCTTTCTTAATGAATTCCATAGAACACTAACGTTATGCATGAAAAACAAGAGAAAAGGTCTGTTTCTATCAGTTCTTAAAAATAGGGCACGATGCACGATATTTATGCTTGATAATTTCTGATATTATGTTGTTATTTACGTTATTTTGTATGGGCGTGCCTATGATATTGTGTGTGCGTGCATGTGATAAACATCGAAACGAGTATGCTTTCTTCCGAGCACCGTACCTTACTTGGTAGAACGTTGGTTTCGTATTCGGGAGGACCTCGGTTCGGTACCAGCGGCTGACTGTCCTGATTTAGGTTTTCCCAGTGTTTTCCTCAGTCACGCCAGACATATACCGGGATGGTACACTTCGCATCAAAAATATTGCGACAGCGAACGCCATGCAGCTAGGTAACCCAAATGGTACCTTCTTATCCCATAATCGTTTCTAGTAATCTTTCTCCTTCCTTCGTCTCGCCCATACTAAAATCAGCAAACATCATGAACATGTTTTTTTTAAAATAGACATGTATTAGTATCGATAAAATGAAAGCGAGACGAATCAATATACATAAGTTGATCGAGGGAGAAATTTAAACATACAATGAAACATTGAAACCGAAGGATGTCTGTAAGACAGAGGCAGAGAAATGAGAGAGAGAGAGAGAGAGAGAGAGAGAGAGAGAGAGAGAGAGAGAAAGAGAGAAGGGGAAATAGAAGAAGAAGAAGTACAGATAAACATATGGAATTTAAACGTAGTAAATAATATTAAGTTCAGTTCCCACAGTATAAAGTTCAATTCCCACAAATCAAATCTAACAGCAAGAGAGAAGTGAATTTATATTTTTGCAGGGTTATTCGAATATATAAAAGGTGCTTCAAAAATTCATTAAATCACTTTCAAAATGGAGACCAAACTTGGTGGTCAGATTAAATACTTATGATTTCCAGTGAAACTCCAGAGTTTTGATACACATCTAGGATAATGTCAAATGTGTAAACACATTATTTGTTTGCGCGGGGTTAGTCTGCAAATTCGGTGGGGTTTATTAAACATATTGGTTCGGAATACTTTGTAATCAAGGATGCTGCCAGGATTTTCAGATTGGGGGCGTAAAGTCAAAATTGGGAGGGTGGACGTAGAGTTTTGCACAATTTCTATCAACTTTTGTCAGCAATATGTTAAAGTTGGGGGTAGTCTCGAGAATTTGGACTGACATCCCCTACAGGGGCCGGGGTCTAGCGGAATCACATTGAAAAAAAACAGTAGATACTGTAGGCAATGCTGACCCATTCATTCGATTTATACTTGATAACCCGTAGGATGAAGGAGAGATTTTAATAATTAGAGACAAAGTATGCTTAGTCTGAATGCGTGAACTGAAGAAAATTTCTGACACAAAACGTTTCTTCGTTGATTCATCAGCTGATGATCGAACTGTGTCATCAGCCAAAAGTGCTGATTAATTATTTGTCAGTGAGTGAAAAAAACGGGATTATTTGTGAATGGGTTATTACTGAAGTGAAAAAAACTGCAAACAAAGGTAGTGAAGCACAACAGCAAGTGTAATTAGACAGCGTCGCATTACGTTTACATTTCATGTCTGCCAGAAGTGACATTTGTTAGATTTCTTTCTATTTTGTGTTTTGAATCCACACATCGCCAACAGTAATTATGGCTGATTATACTCCATCAGAAATTGTTGACATATTTGCTTATTCTCGGCGAATGTCAAGGAAGATATCGTGCTGCGGCCAGAGTGTATCAGGCTCATTATTCAAATCGACAACATCCAGATCATACAGTGTTCGAGATCCTGAGAGACGATCTCGCGGCGGTCACTTGACACGTAGGAGAACTAGACACGCCTATTATAATAATGTACGTCTGCTTACCGTGGTAGCATGTATTTATCTAAATCCACATGTTAGCCTTCGCCAAGTGGAAAGAGAGATAGATAGGTATTCCCAGATCAACTATACACAGACTGTTGTCGAACAGCCATTACCATCCGTACCACAACATTAACACAAGCAATTACCCCACACGATCAGAGAGCACGTATAGCGTTTTGCCAATGGGCAGAACGCATGATACAAAATGGTCCTGCGTTTTTTTATGTAAAGTTTCCAGACGAAGCATCGTTTGAAAATACTGGTGAATTGTCATTACTGGTCCGACGTTAACCCCCATTGGGTGAGGCAAATAGATGCACAGCACCGCTGGCGTGTCAACGTTTGGTATGGGATCATTAATACGTATCTCATAGGTCCATACATTTTTCGATTGCAATGTTAAAGGACAAACCTTTCTCATGTTCCTACGAAATCAGTTACCTCTTTTACTGGAGACTTTTCTCTTTGTTCCGAGGTGCACTGAGGTGCACTCAGCCTCCTATCAAATTGAGTACCAGGGTGTCCTTGGTATTCCTGGTCACCTTAGGAAGAAGGTAAAGGCGGTCGAGCGTTGTTAATGACCACCCCACCTCACCTCGTGCCGTAGATCAAGAAAATGTGGAGGGCTACCTCCACGTCCCCCATGAGCCGTTCACGGCGCGTGCGTATCGAACAGGGGATAGCTTTACTTTTGTTTTTATTTGAGGATGTTGACTTGCAAACACGTCAGCGAATGTGGATTCAACTAGATGGGACGGGGACACGTTATTCACGAGGTGTACGGAATTATTTAAATTCGCACTTTCCTGACAGGTGGATTGGCAGAGGTGAACCAATACTATGACCCGCGAGATCACCCGATTTGACGCCGCCTGATTTCTATTTCTGGGGCTTTTTGAAGAACGTGATCTACGAGAAGGAACCAACAACTAGAAGACATGATTGCGCGAATTCCCACGGCTTGTAGAAACGTACGACGATGTGTATTATTAGCAACTGTCACCGAATTTCAGCAGAAACTTGCACTATGCATTCAAGCGAATGGAGTTATTTTTGAACATCTGCAGCGGGTCTAGGTACGTACAGTGGCGTTTCATCAGTGTACAGAGCATCCAGTAGTTACAACTCAACCTCCCTATGTGCCATACACGTGAAATGTAATTCCTGCCACAATGTTGCTGTTTTTTTTCATTCCTTGTAGACCCTTCTCATGTATGTCATTGAAGCACGTCAGATGGGATATTTCTGTTTCTTCTTTATTTTTTACGTAGATGGGAGGAACCAGCATAGGAGAGGGGAGAGAATGATGGAAGGAGTTGATCAGGTCGTTAGTTAAGGAACCATTCCAGCATTCACCTGAAGAAACATTGGAAACCCTGGAAAACCTCAGTCGTGATAGTCGCCCGTGTGATTCGAAACCTCATGTCTTCCATTTCCGATTCGAAGTCCAGTCCATTGGACCACATGAGCTGGATTTTTAGTTCACATCTCTGCCCCTTAAATAAAGAATTATATTTAATTGGTCATCGGGTATTAATAACAAACAATTGCTACTAAATTGGCTTCTTCATCCTAAAGCATCACGATTAAGTCTACCTGGAGCAATCAACTACCGTTCGCAAGGCCCAAAATTCCAGAGTAATTATCTTCTAAACAAAGAAACACAGATGAAAACTAACATCACATTTTACTGTCTCGGAACAAGTTAGTCTAAAACGATATGTTACATGACCCTGTTCCCTATACACATTCCCAGCCTACATCCAATATTACAGCTTTCAAGATGGCCGCCATGACTAAATTCAACTTACCGTCTAGATAGGAAACTTTCATCATTACTGGAAGTTTTCAATGTCACCATTCGATAGAACATACGCACCTACAAATTATTTTATTTTCCCTAGCAGTGGTCTGCGATTCTAGCTGATTGATTAACATGACAGCCATGTCTATCTATCCGGATGACGAGCGTTGAGTCAACTGCAATCACCATTGTATTGCTACCACAACTCATGAGTACGATATTGACCCGTTTATGTTTAGAGGTATGCTGAACCACGTGAAACAACAGAATGACATACATTCTGCAAAATCTGGTTGCAAAATGCTACATTTCAGAGTTCCTATCTTCTAAATAAATAAACAGATGAAATCTGATTTCATATTTGAATTTCTGGGAACAAGTTAACCTAAAACGATTTCACATGATCGTGTTTCCTTATGTAAATTTTCTACCTAAATCCAATATGGCGGCTTTCAAGATGGCCGCCATGACTGAAATTCAGAGAGAGAGATTCACAAATCATACACATACGAGTGTATGTGGTTCCTTGACATTTCGAGGAGAGGAACATTCTTTTGCGAGATTTTCCCTATTATGTATTTGTTCCTAGTATTTAAAAGTTGGCGACACTGAAAAGGGTATAATAATCATGTCTTAATGTCTTATTTACAATGATATTTGCAGTTTTTGAACTCTTGTTTTATTTTCGTTTTAATTCAGTAACCTGGTGGCGGCTGGAATTTCATACAATCATATAATGAATTGGCTGTCATTTGCTTGTACAGGGAGCACTGGTTACTATAGCAACAAAGAAAACTGACGTAGGACAGTAATAATGCATTGATTTTAAAAAATACAGCTGAACTAAACTGTCTCTTCTTCTCTTAGAAGACAGTTGAATCTCTGCCAAGAAACTTGAAGAACCGAGTAACAAGGGAAGCAAGCAACCAGTTACCAAGGGAACAATTCAATATTGTTGGTGATGGTGATACAGTCGAGGCTTCAGATTTCAATTCTAATGCTATCAATGGATTGAGTGTTGCTTTAAGGCAAGCAGCAATGAGTTTCAACCCGTCTTCTTCTGCTGACAATACCTTACGGAGATTTACACCTGTTGGTTCTGGCGGTACCGTGAATCTTATGTCGACAATGCCAGAAGGAGCAGTCTCTTCCCTTGACTCTGTGATTCCCTACAGTGCAGTAAATTACTTAGTAAGTATAATCACTAAATATTCAAAATGAGAATTTCATTAGCACTTAAGTAAAAAAAAAGGAATACAATTAATACTAAAATGAGAAAAATAATTTTGTTTGTGCATGATTATAAAAAGCATGGGGTGCGATCTCATATACAGTCACATTATAAGTTCTTGAATTGGCTGGCCCCATGCTTTTCTTTTTAGTCTTGCATAAACAAAATTATTTTTTCTCTTGTTAGTATGAATGAATTGTTAGGACGCCGCGATCAATATGAAGTCAGAAAAATTTCAAACGCACGCACCAGTATGTGTAAAATACATGCAAGAATATTAAAAAAATCTTAAATTTGATGATGTGTTGTTGATATCTCATTATTTATTTATTGTCAATCCAACAGGCTATAACTCGTGTACATGCAGTGTTGAAATTTATAAAATAAATTGTCACTTGTGTCTCGAAACGCTTTCATAGACATAATATTTCTATGTCCAGTATTTCATTTGTAGGTTCGGATGTTTGGGATTTCCACGTTTCTAGAAAACTCTTCCCTATCTCGGTTTTCATAAATATGACCACAGTCTGGGATGTTTAGAGTGACAAACAAGGCCTTCCATGTTTTTGAGAAATCGTCTCTCCGGGAATTGCATAAAGAAGATCACTGCAGATATTTAAATTATTGTAAACTTATTTTATTTTATGAAGTAAATACTCTCCAGATTGATAACTTCATCAATATGTTGCTTGCTCTTAGTCCCTTTACAGCGGGAGAGACTAAGTATTGTTAACAGGAGTTTTTTTAATAAGCGACTTCAGGCTGTAATATCTATCTGGAGAATAGCTGAAAAATCGTGCATTTTTGTATACCAACACAAAATTCGGTACAAAAGCTTTTTTGTACGTCCACGTGGTCATTTTAAGATATGGAGACATTTCGAAAACCACATATAATAAAAATGGTGGTTAATTTTAAAAATGTCCGACGGGAAATTCAGGGAAGAAAAGGAAAGCCGTAAATTTTGTGCTAACGACCAGAAATTTAGTAAAAATGAAAAAAAAAAAAGTGTGACCATTTTCAGATACGTATACATTTTAAAAATATTTCCTCTATCGAAATTGGCAGTCAATTTTGATAATGGCGGATAGTAACTCCAAGAATTTGAATTTTCTCTCATTAATCAAATACAAATAAAATAGTTTTGTCTCCTTGTGAGATTTTGCGTATCGGCAATTTTGTAATTGGTGCATGATCGAATTCTCCAAATTAACGGTAGGTGACACTGCGGTCTAGTAGCATCCTGCTTCTTTGTGAGGATATGATGAACTCATCGCATCCGGCTAAAGCTTGTTATATAAGTGAATGGTTGCTTGTTTTATTATTCCAAGTCTCGTGTGATCCGATCAACGTATCTCTGCAACCAACTTGATACGAATACTCTTTGACATCCCCTCCCTATAAGTCTATGTAGTCCAAATTATTTTGAATTATTTTCTGAAGAAATGGCAGATCAGCAATGCTATTTCATTGTTCTAACGTGTGAATACGAAAACTATCAATGATTGTGATGCAGCTGTCAGATCAGAGTGAAATTAATTAATATATTTGCTTTTCATTTTGAAGGAAGGGGGAAAACACTACATTGGTCTTTGCAAATCTTGTACTTCGTGATCACTCTTACACTCTAATAAAAAGGTTGCTTTATATGCGAGATTATCAAAGTTAACTGTAATTATTTCTAAGTTAATTTTTGATAAATTAAATATTACCCAATAAATCGACCGTAACTAATCTTGTTGAATTCACAATATGTTTGGCTACTCAAATAGACAATAAAGGTCAAGTTGACGTAATTTACACAGATTTTTCTAAAGCCTTCGATGTTATTAATCATGACATCCTTCTCAGCAAGCTTCTCATAGAATATTCGTCAGTTGATAGCGTCTTATTTGTACCACCGTAAAAACTGTGTGCGTTATAAAAATACTATATCCGAGGAATTTGTTGTAAATTCTGGGGTGTCGCAGGGATCGAACCTAGGACCTCTCTTGTTTCTGTTATTTGTAAATGACATTTCCTCTGAATTAGATGCTTTCTCCTTATAAAAGTGACATCAATGCAGTCTCCAACTGGTGCAAAACAAACATGTTGTTATTAAACATTTCAAAATGTAGTGTAATGACTTATACTAGAAAAAGGAACTATTTGGAATTTGAATACAGTATCAATGAAACACCACTGGTCCCAGTAGACTGTATCACCGATCTTGCTGTGACCATAAAGTCCAACCTCTCATTTGATAGACACATTAAGCGTACTATTGGTGACGCTTTTAGGAATCTCGGGTTCGTAATGAGACGAGGAAGTGACTTTTCGAATATTGATGTTTTAAAAACTTTATATACCGCGTATGTTCGATCGAAGTTAGAATATGCTGCAGTAGTATGGCATCCTAATACAAAGAAGAACACACGGGAAATCGAAATTAGACAGTCTAAATTTGTTCGCTTTTTAACATACAAAGAAAGAAATAGGAATCTATCCTACATTCGAAAACTACTTGGACCTAGTAAACAAGTACTCATTCCAATCTCTGGAAAATAGAAGAGTTAATTTTCTACTATCTTTTCTACACAAACTAGTACATAGTAAAATTCACTCAGAAAAAATTATTATCCGAAATAAGGTTGCACGTTCCGCAAAGAGTTACTCGACCTCGTAATACAGTCTTCGACCTCCCACCCCAAAGGACCAATGTATTAGATATATCGCCTATTCGGAGAATGTGCTCATTATATAATTGTATTTCTAAAGCGTGTCCAGGGTTGGACATATTTAATGTAAATACAAGTGAATTTCATTGTTATATAAAGTAATGAATTGTTTTTGCAGAATGTCACCACAAGACATCAAATATCTATCTTGTTGAATGTATCATATGTACAATGAACACCTGAACTAGGTACATAACCTGTTGTGTTCAATAAATAAATAAATTATATCTTCCTGCTAGAACCCTTCTCTACGAACTGCTGAGGATGGAGTGCAAGATATTCTGGCGAGGAATGTAGACACTCCGATAGCTCAAGTACAAGATGGTTCGCTCTTACCTGAAAAATACAGTTTGGTAGGACCTGACCTCGATCCAAGGGTTGTAAATTATGGTATAAATAACATTCGAGAACTCAAGACTGATATGAGGAAAATTGGCAACGTCTTCTACTTATTTCCTCCTCGGCCAGCATTTACAAGACTTCTACCTGGAACTTCCCTGGCTGGAGGATATCTTCCAATGCAATCTTTCGTTACAACAACACAATCTGCTCCAAGCACAAGAGTTGAATACTATGTAAGTACTTGCTTTGCTTTGTTGAGATCATATTGTTGCTTCTAACGTCAAAGTATGATAACCTTAACAATACTAGTAACATTGTGCAGAATAAGAAACTAATGCCCCTTTAAATGAAGAAAAATTGTATTACTTGAGTTGCCTTCTTAAGGAAATTACATTCTAAAATACAGCTGTGGAACATTGTTAGCATGTGTAGGGGAAAGTTAGACAAAACGGACAAGTGTAACTTTACTTGAAGTGGGCAACAAACCAAAATGCTCTTTGGTTCCAATGAAACTTTTATCCCTTTACTATACAAGGATGTAGTTAAATATTTCAGTGATTGATTAGCTTCTCCTGGAAATCGTATTGTTTTAAAACGTCAGAGTTCCCTGTTTTGCCCAACCGGTATGATAAAATGGGGTAGTCATTTAAATCATTTGTAAATTTCGTCACACATCGATAAGTAATCATTAACATAAATATACAATCTCCACTTACAAGTGCAGAATCTACCAGATAAGGAAGAAGTAATAAACCACTGTGAAAGATCGTTACATAAAACAGTTTTAATTGCTTAAGAAAAAAACTACTTAGAATCCCGACACAAGTAGCGAACCTCATTTTGTCCCAACAGCTTGGCTCCCCAATTTGTCCAACTAAGTTTTCAGATTTCAAGATGACTCTGCTCGGCAAGTTACAAACGGTCACAATATTATACCTGAATAACTATACAATAAGGTGAGGTACTCATATTTTGCAGTACAAGTTTAAATATCCACAAACGAACAGCAAAATTGATGTTAAAATAAATTGAAGCGTAGAAAAATCCGAATTCTTTTAAATAAATTCCATTCGAAGGCACACTATTCATGAAATCACCACCCTAACTGACGAAACTGGCTCTGTGGTGTATTTAGTAAGTAATTCAACTCCCACCTGGTTGAATTACTTCCCCGTCCTATCCGCCCTCCTCGTTTTGTCAAACTTTCCCTTATATATCAACCCATGAATAGAATAATGAATTTTAATAAAATATTGCTTACCCCTTCGGCTAAAAGTTCATAACGACGGGAAAATAATACACAACATTATAATCTCTCTCTCGCTCGCTCGCTCTCTGTTTTAGTACCCTTATTCTAACACTGGATGGAAGCACACAAATAGCACGGATTTTCTTTGCTTTTATATCGTGGTATTTTGGTACGTATGATCATACGGAGTCTTCTGAATTCTGTCTAGAGTGCAACGGAAGCTGTGATTGGAAATAACACTAGCTGATTCTGCTGTATGGGGTTTCACCGACGACTAAATCTAGTTCAAATGTGCTGCTTTGAAATCTGCTAACCATTTTCTTTCTAACGTAAAGTTTTCTGATATTGTGCTCATAGCGTGAGTATAATGTAAGATATTACCGGATGATACAAAAAACAATGAAATAGCTCGTACAAATTATATCAAAATTGTTGAGAAAACGCAGAACATGTCAAGTATAATAGCCAAGTTTAGTGATTTTTGTATTCCCACTTGGAATCAAATAGAAACTTCGTAGCGGGGTGTTTGTGATTCTGGTATGGGTGATATCTTGCTAAGCATCAAAGGTAGCATTATCCTACGATAATTTTATTCTATGGTGTTTGTAAATGACTAGATATATTTTTTACCGAGCCACCATAGCTCGGTGGAAGAGCGTTGGCGTAGCATTCGAGAGGTCGTGGGTTCCATCCCAGCGACCGACCATCCTGACTGACGTTTTTCCACGGATCTGCCAGGTTTTGCCAGGTCTTTCCTCAGTCCCACCAAGCAAATGTCAGGATGACACCTTCAACATAGATCCTGGCCGACACCTTCGCGAATCCTTTCCCCTCCCCTGTCCTCATCTGACCCTTAGATGTCAAAAGGCCATAAACTAAATTCAAACTAGATCTATTTCGAGCAGGCTGATTTCAAATGTGCTAGCAGTTTCTTTTCTTTTCTGTTTTTGCATATCAGAAAAAAGAGTTCGCAATTTACAGTATTCTTTTATATGCGGAAATGTTCCACTGATGGCTGGATGTAGCCCAGTGTGCGAATTAAGGAATTTTTACAGGGGATAATTAAATGTTGTTGATAAGAAAATAACATTATGAATCTAATATTATACATTATACATGCGTCCACATGCAGATTCATACGGGATATTTCCCCCTCACTCCCCACGTTAATTCGCATATTGATGTAACAAACCTAAATATCATGTTACTTGAAGTCGTAATTTAGTCCGTTTCCAATCCCTCCGTAATGATTTTTATCTCCCCTTCCACTATAAACATCCCCTTCCCCTTCCCTATACATGTTTTATTTTTATTAATAAACTTATTAAGGAATAATGCACGTGCTGGGAGGTAATAACGTCTCCGACAAAATATGTGAAAGAATCAACTGCCTCCGCTCAAGAACATTTCATATCCGAACAAAAACACCAGAGGTGCAAAAAGTGGAGCCAAGTTCTTTAGCCCTAAAAAGGTGTGAAATGGGAGACGGATGAGCCAAGTTCCTTGGTGACAGCATGTAAGAGGAACAAAGGAACTTCGCGCGAGCTGGCAACAGACTTAGGGTTGGTGGCGGTGGACGTAGTGGGTTTTAGGATCCCCACCACCCTTATAGCTTGAGGATCATGAACCTGCCACCTCGCGCCAAGTTCCTTTGTTCCTGTTACATGCTGTCAAAAAGGAACTTGGCTCATCCGTCTCCCATTTCACACCTTTTTAGGGCTAAAGAACTTGGCTCCACTGTTTGCACCTCTGGTGTTTTTGTTCGGATTTCACAGCTTTTTGTACGTGTATAATATATATACTCGCTCGCTCGGCCTCGTTTAGGTCTTCGCCCCCAACTTCGAGTTTTTGGGTACTTACGCCCCTTTATCGTAACCACTCTCCAGGACACTGTGCTTCAATGTTGCAGATTTTTTCCCATACCCACCACCCGTGGGAATGAGATATTTATTGAAACATAGGGAAGCTTTGCCATATTTATTGTAACCTACTTGTGATGATACAGCAAATTTGCTTTCTGCTGGCGGCCCTAAAATCCACCACCACTAACCCTAAGGCTCGAACATCATCTGGTTTCTTGCTCGGATTTCACAGCTTTTTATACGTGTATATACTGGGTTCGCCTCGCTGGGTGTGCTGCCCCAGAATTCCGTGTGCGCCCCAACTTCAAATGTTTAGGGCTACGCCCCCTTTATTGTGATCAGACTTTCTGGGGACAGCGCCCCATGCTGTGCAGACCTCTTCCCATATCGCCTCGGGGGCTGCACGCTCATAGCGGTGGTTTGATCCATTTATTGAAACATTTTCGTGATGGTACACCTTCATACCAAATTTCGTTTCTCTAGCTTCAGTGGTTTGGAAAATGGTATTTGGGCGGCTATGTTGAATTAAAGAAAGCGATTTTAAAAGTTTTCTTACATTGCCGTTACCTACTTGTGATGGTACACATTCATACCAAATTTCGTTTCTATAGCTCGAATGGTGTGCAAAAAGTTTTTGTGCGGCCATTTTGATCCAAGTTAACAACTTTTTCAAAAATGTAAATTATTCCTAAACTACTCTTGTTAATACACCTTTATGCCAAATTTCGTATCTCTAGTTCAAACGTTCTGGGAAATGAATTATGAAGTCAGCCATTTTGGATTCAAAATGATGTCTTTGCAGATATTTTGTAATCTATTAGTGATGATATACCGTCATACTTCGAAATTTCATATTTCAATTTTTAACATCTTTTTTCTTACAGAACCTCAAAATCGCTGATTTCGCAATAAACTCTTCTTCCTGTATAACATGCTGACGTTTTGTGACACGTGGAACTCGGCTGCATGCACTGCCGTACGTGTTGATACTCCCCTCGATTCGCTCGCGTCGCTGCGCCAAGAATCCCACGGCAGGCCGCGCATCGAACTTGAGGAGTTTGGAGGAACTGCGTCTTTTTATCACAACCAGAATCTGCAGTGCACTGCGCCACATGATGCAGATATTCCCTCATACTCCAGAGCGCTGCGTCCGAATGGGGAAACTTCCACATTCTGCCTGTATAACATGCTCCTGGCAGTGCTAACGTTTGTGACGAGTAAAACTTGGT
>JAGDQP010000291.1:69528-178721 GCA_022664845.1 Lepisma saccharinum
TTTCTTATATTTGCGTGACATACTCGTGATGATACACTGTCATACCAAATTTCATTTCTCTATCTCGAACGATGTGAAAAATGGTATTTCAGCTGCCATTTTGAATCAAAGATGGTGAATTTTTTAAAACGTTGTTATGTTTTCCTAAACTACTCTTGATAATACATCATTATGCCAAATTTCGTATCTCTGGCTCAAGCAGTTGGAAAATGGATTTATGACGCCCGCCATTTTGGATCGAAGATGGCGTCTTTAGAGATATTTTGTAATATTTTCATAATCTACTAATAATGTTGTATTGTCAAACTTAATTTCATTATTCTAGCGGCAGCCGTTTAGGCTGTGTATTCTTTAAAATTTTAGGGTTGGCGGCCATTTTGAATACAAAATGGCGACTTTTTCAAATTTTTAAAAAGTTTTCTTAATTTGCTATCAATGATGTAGTTTCATACCAAATTTCACTGTTCTATCTTTAGTCGTTTAGACTGTGTATTCTTTGAAATTTTTAGTTTGGCGGCCATTTTGAATCCAAGATGGCGACCTTTTCAAAATGTCGGAATTTTTCCTTTATCTACTTATCATCTTCTACCTTCATACCAAATTTCATGTTTCTAGCTTACTCCAAACACCCTAAACAATATGATGAGTGAGTGAGTCAGTCAGTCAGTAAGTGTGTGATAGAGTCAGTTAGCCTAAAATGTGCAATTTCAGGGGTCCACAACTAGAACATACTTTGAGATACGAATATGAACTTTTGTACATCTGCACATATTTACCAGATCTCCTTAACGGCAAAAGCTCATATTCCTATCTTCAACATATTTTTTCTTACGGGGCTCCCAAATCGTCGATTTTGCCATAAACTCCTGTTCCTGTATAACAAACATGCTTCTGGCAGTGCTGACGTTTTCTGACGTGAAGAACTTGGCTCATGCACTGCCGTGCATGTTGATAGAGAAGAAATATTGTCTTTGCGAGTTTCAATTACATTATTCATTAATGAAAAACTCCGCTTAACTTTTTATTTAGTTAAAAACCACATTTATTTAAAATTCTAGTTAACAAGATTATTCGATCATGGCTGTATACAATAAGAGAGCCTCAAGAAGTTAACAAAATGGTTATCATCTCTGAAGTTTACCTATTTAGAATCAAACGATAAATATCTTATATTCATAATTTGGCCCTTACTGTCAAATTACGTAGTGAAAGATATATATGTATGTAATTATTTGTACCTCCAATCCACAAACAACGATGCATCAACCAGAATTTGAACCCAGAACCTTGGAGATAATGGCCTGACGACTGCGATCACACAGTTAGCGCAGTTGGCATTATGCTATTTAAACACATTGAATTTAATTGTTATCCTGTTCGGAAACAACCCGCCTATTACTAAAGTAAAGAAGGTAGCCTATCTTGAAGTAAAGAAAATATGAAATCCTATTTCTATGCTACCGGTATGTACTGCATAATAGCGGGATACGAATTGTTATGAATCTTTTTCTACCCAAATATTTTTCTTTAGTGCCACTAGGCTGTGTTGCTAAAACGCTCTTTAATGTATAATACAAATTAGAAAAAATAGTTATGTAATAGTTATATAGTCTACACAACAATGATAAACAAAATGTTTAATACGAAGATCATTGGTTATTCACGATATAACATGTAGTTACAATGTAGCTTTAACTCATATAACCACAATGTTCGTTTGAACTTTAACATTGCGATAAAACTATCTGCCCGAGGATGTTTAAGTGATTGAAATCAGGAAATCATCTTCTTAATCTTGATTCGTTCGCGATTTGCTTGTCAAGTTTGATTTTTTTTTTTTTTTTTTTTTTTGCGTAGACTTAAGGTATTTGGTGTGTAGAATCAGAAAACGTTGGGTGCCAATTTTTCCACTTTCGTTGTCATGTACTTTTTCAATATGGCGGCTAACATGGCGGACGCTAATTTCACATGGCTGGTACAGGCTCATGTATGCATTGTTTTAAAGAAACACTTGTTTCTGACTCACTCTCCCTGTGTTTAATATCAATGTATCTTTGGAAATACACATTAGACTATACAATTTTAGAGCTTTTTCGGTTATTTCAATATTGATTCATAATGTGGGCAATATGCTTGTATTAAGTATTTTGCAGAAGATATTTCTGGGAAGTGGAAGGAAATTGTGAATGAGAAATCAATGCATCGCAAATATTGGTCAGATTTGCAGTGGAAAGGAGCTACCATAAGGCCATTATGCACGTCCAGTGGTCGTTAGTAAACTGTATATGTATGTTAAACACAATATGGTCCTACGTAGTATATGGCCATATTACGGACATTCGTTTGATGTTCGCAATTAATGCTCTATCAAAGTACATTTTGATTCAAATATGCATAAGCACTAAATTTTCATTACTAGCTGCTGCTCCCAATAAACGCTATCATGTCTCGAAAGAATATATTGAAATACTTAGAGTAGACTAGGATGTGTACTCAATATATATAGCTTGGAATGTACACAAATACGTTTGCTTCTCGACGTATAAAGAATATCACGGCACACAGAAAGAAAAACTCACTGAACGTTCAGTTGCAGGTAGGACTTGAGTCCTTTCTCTCTGGTCAAACGTCTAGTTCCTTATGAACCAGCCGAATGTTCGGCATTGGCAACTGAACATATTTAGTAAAAGGTATTTAGTGAACGGAACAATACGTTCAGTAAGCAGTGTACCAGGCGTTATAGTGCCTGTTACTGGAAGCATATAGTAAAACAGTATTGACTAGCGAAAAAAAGAGAGGTCTGGAGTGGGGTTCGAACCCACGACCGTCAGATTTTCTTGTTTACCTACTTGTCCAACATTCTACCCCTGTTCCACCGTTTCTTCTGCTGAACGTAGGATATTTTACTACTCCTTTTATGTTACGGAAGCAGTTTCTGGAGTAAAGACATTTACGTAGACTTGATTATTCGAAACGTGGAAATTTTATTAATTGATCCTGTGTTAGAATAGAGCTATGAAGAAGTCTGATTCGTGTTTTTACAGAAGGGAGACACCTCAAGAGTATCATAATGACGTTTACTTTACTGTTCGGGGCGACGACATTTCTCAAACACACTGGCTGCCAATTTCCAAGACATTCAGTGAATATACTTTTCACTGGATGTATGGCTGCAGCAACTATAACCGCCCAGTTACGTTCTACTCATTACGCATTAGGTGCCTGTTACTGTTAATGTTTAGTAACAGGTTGCATAATACATAGTAACTGCCATCAGACATGTTTTGTTGGGGTTCAACCAAACATCGTTCAGTTCTTGGTACTATATTGTTCAGTATCTGTTACTCTAGTTTTAGTTGCGTTAACCAGAACCCTTTTTACCATTTGTGTTTAACTGCATGTACCATACAAGTTGGCTCTTGTGCAGTTCGTAGTACCAGATGTTTTGTTGACGGTACCAGAAACACCTTAACTGGACCTGTTTAGTTAAAATTTATGGATCGATTTTTCTGTCTGTGTGTGTGTTTATGTAGAAACGTTGCTCCGGCTATACTTTTACTTTTCTTAATCTTAGGGTTTCCTTTTCTCGTGGATTCTCTTTGGACATGGAAGTGGAACGATGTAGAATCGATCTCTCTAATAGATTATCCCGGGACATTGCCCCAAGTCAGTGCTCGGAACAAGCACAGCGGAGACTACTGTTTATCAGGACAAATCGCGGTCGTAATCAGACTAACAAAGCCAAACCTCTGAAGTCTAACCATTCACAGAATCGCAGGACGTTGGCAGAGAAACGAGGTATTAATTCGAAAGCTAAGACGGATTTATTAAATTGTCCCAACAAGATTTCTTTCACATATCCATAATACATGTCTTACATGCCCTAGTTACAATGCTTACTAGAAATTCATTCATTCAACTCTTCAGTTTCCTAACATAAACACAACTTTCTACTTTACCGAACTGTGCATTATAATATCCTGATTCTTTTGACTATATTTACATTTCAACTTATAGTAATCTTTTGTGCTTTTATCCCATAACTTCCTGTTTTCCATCGTGAATGACATCATTTTCCAAAAGTATAAACAAACTTGTCCAATAACCTTTACAATTTAGTTGCTCATATACTCTTTCATGACGTTTTAGCAATTTGTAGATTAATACACAAGTTGTAACAATATAAATAGAGCATTTAAATAAATTAAACAATCAACTTTCCAAAATCGAATAAAATATAAATACCAACAATCCATTGAAATAAATCAGAAATTAAATCGGAAAATAATAAATAAAATAATAATTTTCAAATAAAATTCCTTCTTCAGCGTAACATTCATTTCTTTGGTTACCGCATTCCGTCCTTAAACATCATCTTATCCTCTTGGTTACCATATTCCAATCTTGCATACCAAATCAATATTTGTAGATAACAAATTAACGTCAACAGATGTCAGCAGTGTAAATTAGGGCAGCAAGTTCACACGCTTGTAGTTACCTGGAACAACTTTGAAATTGCGAGAGTTTTCACTACTATTGGTTTCCAATTACTGCAAGGTGATGTTTATATAGGTGTACTTCTCAGTAAGCTAACTATACTAGTAATAGAGAGAGTTTGGACCTCTATCTCCTGTTTTGCCCGCCTACGAACAAGAAGGGAAAGTCGCTTCATTGGATGGTTAGTCAAACGTCATACACACTGTTGCCACATGTTATTTGCTCATTAGGCTGCGATGTGGTCACACGTTGTTGTCTTCGCTCCACAACACCGTCAAGGAAAGCTTTTTTCTTCTCCGCTTGCGTTGTGATTGACAAATGATGTGTGACTGTGTTATATGTTAGACATAAGAAATAACTATGCGTATGAATATTTTAAAAGCGTTTTCGAAAAGTAAATAGCGTGTATTCATTTTGTTCACTCTGCTGTGATTCATCTATGCTCCAAAGTAAACAGAAGAAGTAAAGAAACTGGTTTAAAATTTTATAAGAGAAAATTAATTTAAATCCGATTTTCATTAATTGAGGCGCATGCACGAACAAATGTCTATTTGCTATGTTAAAAGATAGCAAATAGACTTTTGTTCGCGCATCCGCCTCAATTCCGGTCAAATGGAATGTATCTATGTAAATGTGATATAAACCAATAGAGTTCAATTCCTTTCAAACTGAAAATATGCAAATACGTTAATGATTTTCCCTGGGAGGACATTGGTTCATTTTCTTCTTTTAACATGATAAATATCATGGGGTTACCTATGACATATTCGAAGAAAACTGCTAGCCCCCGAGGTCTAAATACTTCGGAAAGGAACTGGGGGAGTGAGACCATACAAAACAGGAATATTCCCCGTTTGGGTGGAGAAGTGTCTCTACAATATTCCTTGTTAAGGGATTCTGCCAGCAACCCCTCCAAATTCTTGAGCACTCCTCCCAGCATTAAAATGTTTATCTTTAAAAATCTATAGAAACCTTCAAAACTCTGCCTAGACCCCCCACCCCCCAATTGTAGCTCTATACCTGTTCGGGATGAGAGCATATTCAGAGACTATTCCTTCGAATATTCCAGGCATATTCTACGAATATCGACTGTTGTAACATGGCTTGTTCTTTCGGGATATTCTCAGAATATTTAAAGATTTTCCAGAAATTCTAGCCTTTTAGCATTCTCAGAAGTATATATAATTCACAGCCATATTCAATCCACTACTGGATGAGGCCTGACCAGACGTGTTGAAAGAGGAGAGCCGAAGCTTTCAACTCTGATCGCTACTGGCTTTTATTCACAGCAGCTCCAGCATAGCCTAGTCGGTACCACGCTCGACTTTGTACTGATTAATCAATTACCCTGTAAATGTAAGCTTTAAATTGATTCAAATTCTAGGCTAAATAGAAAGTGAGGTGTTACCCCATAACTTATGTATCCTTTTCCAACTCTGCTAGATTAAAGGGTGGTTTATCTTTGTCCGCTACACAACTTTTACTTGTACACATATTAGTTTATATTGTCCTTACACCGGTTAACTATACGAATCGAGAGAGGTGCCTCTTTAGTTTCGTTCTCACTTCGCAATCGGAGACTCCTTGTTTAAAATTCGGAGATCCACCAATCTGTCTGATGTTCCCAAAAGTATTTCTCAATTTTACCTACCGAGCGGCTGTAGCACAATTGGTATAGTGTTGGCTTAGTAATTGGAAGGTTCTGGGAACGATCTTAGAGGCCGCCCAACCTGACAGAGTTTTCCATGGTTTTCTTCAACACACCAGTCAATTGCCGAGATACTACCTTCATATTAGGCTTTGTCCTGCTTCCTTCTAATATCCTGTAACCTACCCTATCCGGTCTGAACCAAACTTGCAGAAAGGCTATAAATAACATCAAATTCTCAGTTTCGCTAGTCGAATGTTGAATCATACATTCAGTTATTTCCAGAGCCAATACCTCGCTCCAAAAGTGGACAATGTATTGAAGTGTAAGTGTTCTGGTATCTGCGGTCAACGGCCATCACAAGTCTGACCTATACAATACATCGGCGAACACAAATTCAGGTAAAAAGAGCAGATGAGACGAGAGTCGACATGGAGTCTATTATAGGTATGCTGATCATCTTTGCTCAGTCGAAATTCGGGACAGGTCTTACGGAGATCTAAAGCCCTGTTCTTTATTTGCGGATAGTTTATGTGTCAACCGAAGAAAAAAATATTCAGGCATAAATTTATCTTAAAAGTTGCGTTATATTGAAAAAAAAACTTCCTCTTTGAAAATTAAAAAAGCAGTACCAATTTTTGTTTCATTTCCGAGTGCTGAGCTGTTATAATTTACTTGCTATGATATTTCTTAAGATGCAATAACTTATGATTTAAGTTATTACAACTAAGCTATTATTCATTAGTATAGTATAACAAGCTATAACAACACACAATACATCTTGACTCGAAAACACGATTGCAAGGAATGATCATTTTTCCACACTCAAATAGCAGAGGCGACACACACACAGAGGGAGAGAGAGAGAATGTGTGTGTGTGAGTGGGGCGTAAAGTTTGCAACACCGTCACAGTCCGTCAGCCGTCACCAGCGCCTATCCAGTCTCTGCGCCAGCCAAGCCGTTCTTCCTTCCCTCTGTCGTTTCTACCCGGATCCATTCTTTAATTAAAAAAAATATAGCAGAATCTTACCTATGAAGCTTATCTTTAATAACAGTACTTTTTAGTGTAAGATGGAAACAATTGAAGAAGAATTCCCCATGAAACCACCTGAGCTGAATTACACCATACAGGAACACCATACAGGACATAGGGATTGCGCAACAAGGAGACAGGAAAGGCTGAAGCAAGGAAGCTAAAGAAACAAGGCAGGTGCCACTGGGATATGCGCAGTAGCAAGTGACGTCATTAGCCGACAAGACTCGAGGCGCGCGAGAATTAAAATACGGATCGCGGGATTGCCAATGCGTGTTGTGTGATATATCAAAGTGTGGTTTTGTTTTATCCTTTCGTGTGTGTTTGTGTTAGACAACATGCCATCAGCGTGTGCTCTTACTCAGGGTTTCCACCAGGATTTTCAGTTAAGAAGGGGGGGGTAAAGTCAAAATTGGGAGGGTGTAAGTGAAGTTTTGTATCTATTTTTTTCTGTCGATTTTCCCACAAAAATTTTAAAGTTGGAGGGTGTTGTTGACACTTTGGAGGTATACACACCCACAGGGGTGGGTCTGGCGGAATCACTGCTCTTGCTGCTTGTAAAAACAGAGGTAAGGTACATGATAAAATAATAACATACCATAGATTTCTGAAAGAAAAAAAAAACTCTTCGTAGCAGTTGGGTGTATTTGTGTAGGAGGACGACACTTTCAATCCGGACAATTCATATATTTGCTCTAAACATTTTGATGAATCAGATTACATTCGCGATTTGAAAGCTGAATTGCTCGGTTAACCCCAGTGGCGGATCTAAGAGAGCAAGCGCCCCGGGCGACAAACAGCTAAAAATTAAAAATTAAACTTCCTAAAATGAGGAAGTAAAATTGCCGTTTAAATTGTAATTGACTTAAACGTGTTTAAAATTTCAATACTGGCGCACTAAGACATTTTTATGTTATTCCATAAAATCTCCCTTCATCTTCAAAATTCAAAACTATGAAGTCAGATAGGCAGGTCTATTGCCTTACTGAAGTTAGTAATAGCGATGCCACGATATGCTCCAGAGATGATAACAAAAGTACACTACGTGATGCGAGACAATGTTGTGGCCGTCGGGTCAGCCGGTCGTGTTGTTTGCCTTAAAAAAAAAGCGATGGAAAGGGCGGAAAAAGAGCGGTATAAAGGACGGCAAAATTTAATTTTTCTCCCATAGGAAAATTTCTAGATCCGGCACTGGTTATCTCAGAAATAAATTAAAAGATTCTGCAGAACCTTATTTGTTATTGTTTACGGACGTTGAATGTTGACGGACGATCGAAACAAATCACGTAGCGCAAGATGTGAAGATCGGAAGAAACTTGTGTCAGATATCTTAACCTGAAAGTTTGGTTATACATGTAACCGATTCTGCTGCTACAAGCAATGATCCATTATTGTAAGTGATGGATTTCTGTCTGAGAATTGTTTATTAAAAACGTAACTTTTCAGATGTAGAGGAAAAATTCTAGCTTTAGAAAACAAAATATCTTATCTCGAAAAAATTTAAAATCAAAATCTAAAAAAGGGTGGTAAAAAATTTAACAATGTTTTCAAGAAGCCAACATGAAATACTTTTTAATGTCGCATGTAAAACCTGGGAAAATGATAATATTGCTATAGCTGTTATAGTACTTGCACTATAGAAAAAGTGCTTTGATTATTTCAGAAGAGTTTTGTGTTATCCTCTCCCAAGTCCCTGCACTTTGTACAGACGCCTTAGTGCGATAACATGTCCACCGGGTTTATTAAATATCAGTTTGGAACTAATGACACACCAGACACAACAAAATCTAATTGCAAATCATTTCGCCAATTAGCTTATGTCCCTTCTGTGTGTTAAACGCATGGGTACAGCTTGTGTTCGTATATGTTATCCTATATTCTTGCTCTCTCGACTGCGGCTGACGTCATACGAGCGAGACTCCAGACGATAATATGCGCGTGGCACTTACCTTGTTTCTTTAGCTTCCTTGGGCTGAAGCACAGAAGTAGAGCTGATCCCACACAGAAGCCCCAAGGCAAGCCATCAATGACAAGGTGGGTCCCTCGAGGCCAAACAACAAGTTGAGAGGTAAGCAGGAGTAATGTTTTAGGACAAACAAGCTATACAAACGGGTCACGGTGGCTCAACTGTTAGAGCGCTCACCTCTGGTGCTTGATGTCGTTGGTTAAAACCCTGCTTGTGCCATGCGAGCTTTGTGGTGGACAAACATCGTGTGCCTGGATTTTCTCAGAGTTCTCTCGTTTCCTTCCACTTTCTTCAGTCCAACAATCAGCTCATCATCATCAATCCGGCCTGAGCCAAAATTGCCTAAAGGACCTAAAAATTATATTCAAATTCAATTGCTATGCAAACATCATCTTGCCCAACACTATGAATCCGAGAGAGTATGACCACATACCCAGTAGAAGACACCAGAGACCTGACTAGAATTTGGACGAGTTCAGAAAGCACCGACTAATTTGGAAGAGTGTATCACAAATATACTACGGAGGACAAAACTGAGTATCAACGAGGTTACCAACCACTATAAACCGTTAATACAGAAGGACAGCAAGACCCATCTCAGTCCGAAGGTCACAAGGAAAGTGGTCTAGCATGCCAAGATGATAGCGTTGTATATCCTGAATATGTCCTACAATGAACTAAGAAGACTCGAAAAAACAAGAAGTCTGTTTCGAAAAGGCAGAGGACACCCCAGAGGTACAAGCAAACACCACTACCCAAACGCTTCATGAGGTGCACCCTAGAAAACCGGTTGGAAATTTAAAAGAAAAGCTGCAACAAGTAAATAGGCGAAATAAAATAAGTGCCGCCGGAGAGACCCATAGTCTCCTCAAGTAACAGCCAAACAAAATATTTGGACAAATACTTAACATATTTTCTCATAAAATTGTTGCCTACCCCAGCCACAATGGCTAGAAGACACTCCAAATTTTCTGCAGAAAATCAGAAGCGTTCAAAGAATGTGTCAGATAAAACATATATGCTACAGGCATAAAAAAATCTATAAACAAGCGTATGAACTAGAAGGGAATAGAACCATTTCGGTATACTACAACTGCAAATCCGAAAGGCTACAAAGTCTTCAATGAGGAAACATTGGAGTCACCACACCCAACACTAGTAAAGATGGGCCTGGATATTCTAATATATAAAAACTATAGATTGTTTGATGACGTCATAGGAATATTAGCTGCCACGATGAATCACTAAAATCTTATATAAATCATACAAAAAATAATGCAGGAGGACTTGCGTTAACACTTGAGTGTTGAGCCAAACCAAGAATAATGTCTTAGAGGTCAACGAAGTGACCAAACGGACGTATATAATAAGCTTACTTCAAGACATGTATCTTTATATACACACCCAACTGTTTAATGACTCACTGATTAGGAGTCAGGCATTATGTCTGAAATGAATTACAGAAAATGAACAGTGACTTGAAAAAAGATTTTAAAAAAATAGGAAGAAACTTTCTTTCTGGAGGTTATAAGAGGAAAAAGGTATAACAACTAATAAAAGAACTTTCGAAACCGGTAGGCCAAGAGGAGAACAGAATGTTAAAACAGAGCCATTTTCTCACAAGATTACTACTTCAGCTATAACAAGAAACTGAACAAACGATTCTAGAACTTCTGGAAATGAATCAAGAGAGAAACTAGCAGAGAAGCCTGGTGGGTGAAGATGCTACAAGATCCACCGTTGATCCTGTGTAAGACATCAAAATATTTGAAACGTCTAACACAAGTAACTCTCACCCAAAACGATTGACTAAGATACAATATTTCAACCAAAAGAACTCTAATACACGGAAAGTTGAATTAAAACCATACCAAAATAAATACGCGAAAGTAAATCAATAAACTTGAAAACGGCTGTTATGAGGACTAAATTCTGAGCAAAACCACGTAAGAAAAAGCTGTGGAAGAAAACAGGAAATGAAAACCACCATGTTAATCAATTGAAGAATTGTGTTGTAGAGTTCAGAGGAGTGCTACACCATCAAAGAAACCAGAAAGAACGGAACCTAAAACCTCTCGACCCAGGAGAGGAGAAAGGTGCAACTTGACGGTGATTAGTGTATCAGATGTCAAGCAATAGTACTGTGATATAAGCGGGAGGGAAACCCTAAATAGAAACATTCAAATACAGAGAGACAACTCGAATAAATAAATCAATAACACTAAAACCAAACCAAGGGACCAAAATAGATCTGTAACGGAAATTCTTCAAATTGATTAACTCGTGGAGAAATCCATAAATTGACTCAATGAAACCTACTAGGCGAAAAGTATGCACATAATGTACACTTCCATCTAGAAACAGATAAAATCGGTATTTACCCATTCACAAAACAGACAAATTTGTAAATAATAAGCAAAAACGGCAAACTAACAGCCACACAGGTAGAAAACGCGTGTACACAAACGGGATATCTAGCCGAAGTGAACCCACTACACGATAAAAACTTTGGTATACTTTGTATTTTGGGGCCACTTTAATAAACTAATGACCTCGGTCCGTCACGATTCCATTAGCTGTTAAATTTCTAAATTCCACAAACAACCATGCTCCAGCCAGGATTAGAACCCAGAACCTTGAAGATGTTGGTCTGGCGCGAAAAGAAAAACAGATACACACGACTAAAGCGGTCGACACAAGTCCACGAGTCATAGAGACAACGCATCGTATATGAGGAGACGTCTTTAAAAGAACAGAGAATCTGCGACAGGTTGTAATATATATATCGTCGATGATCAATCCAAATATTTTATATTCAGTTATTTGTAGATAACGTACTTTAATACAATGCTCCGGCTTTATAATTACTCAACCTCAGAGTTTGGGTCCTTCCCATTACTACTAATATTGACGAGCAAGCATCTGGTTTACGAAGACTGTTAGGGAAAGAGATTGTTCTGCTCCAAATCTGCTTACGTCAACTTAACACCTTTTGCAGTGGAGGCTTCAGCTCACTCTTACGTAAAATCCCTTCACAGGTAAGTCAGCAGCAGTTCTACTCACGTTTCCAACTTGGTACGTAGAGGTAAATAAAGAAAGCAGATGTTAGTTTTTCAGCATATAATAACTCGTGATTTATTAAACCAACTTGTTAAACTCTTTACATCAACTTTACAACATTATTTAAATATACTTGAAACATTACTTTTTGCATCCGCAGAAATTCAACTGTCTACTTCATTAAATTCCTGACATAAACCGTTATTGGTTTTTCACATAACAAACAATATCATTAAGTATATTTAATTAACATCAATTGCACATTACTTCTCACAAAGATCAAATCTTTTCCCTATTTAGTATAATTTAAATCATCATCCTGCACTCTATTTTGACTTGTGAAACTAATTTAGACCAATACTTCTACAAACTGGTTGTCCATATACATATTTATGACGTTTTCCAATATTATAGATTAATTTCAAGTCGCTCTTCAACAACGAGAAAGCTCGCAACAGTAAACTCCAAATTCAATCAAATTGAATTCATTTCATTCCAATCTAACAATGTAAATAAGATTTGTTAAATAAAATTCAAACATTTGAATTAACAAAATAATAAAATTAAATATTACATTTAATCAATCAACATATTGCTCATCCTGTAACCCATATCAAGGTTTGATTGGAAGGCTCGGGCTCCATGCCTAACCTCACACTGTCAAATATTTTTTTTTAAAAAAATGGGATACAAAACTTTCAGAACAATTTATGAGATTATATTTGGGCGTTCCATGTAGGTATTTGGGAGTTTAAAGAGAGGAACATTAAGGTTTCTGGACAGATGATCACTAATGGTAGTGATTGTGCTGCACAAGGTTTAAAAAATGGCTAAGATTGGCAAAAAGATGGTTTCTATGCTAATGGAATTTTAACAATGGGATATTCATGCAACACATTCTCTCCAAAATTGGTATGGAGAGGGGTGGAGAACCTTCAATGTTTTAGAAACACTACCACTTTCACATTAGTATCGTTTCCATGTTAAGGAGACTCACTTCTTAAGCTTAATGTAAAGCCAAGATCTCTAACAATAGATGGCAGCACTATCTCCGTATATGTCTAATGTATTTTTATCGTTGCACGATTTTTTTCAATTCTGCTCCTACAAATTCAAGCCTAGACAGTTAAAAGTTTCCGGGTAGAAAGTTCATAACCGATACGTACTTATTTAAAAGCAAAAAGAATTTCCTGGCAACTCTATTGTCAAAAAAATCTCCCCTGAAACTAAAATTAAACAACTTTGGCACATAAAAAATATTACTAAACCCTATCCCCAATAAAATAGAATCCTTAAACACTTTTTGGCAAACAGGTTTTATCGATAAATTACTTTCTCCAAACATCCCTCAAATTAGCCCCTCCCCCCTCATGAAAAAAATAATTATTATTTCATTCCTCGATCTAAATTTGCAGATTCTTACAATTCTCCAATTACCATCAAAGAAATACAATTAATTATTAATTCAGCCAATAATACTTTTACCTGGTCACGACTGAATATCTTATGGAATTTTAAAACAATTACCTTTCCTAGCTATTAGCACTTTGACCAAGATTTACAACAATATATTAAACTCAGGTAAAATTCCGCCTGACTGGACTAAACATATAATGTTACCTTTACTAAATCCTAATAAAGATCATATTTTTCCTACATCATATCGTCCCATTACGTTAATTTTTGGTTTTGCTAAAGTGTTTGAAAAAGCTATCATTCGTAGAATTAAATGGTACACAGAAGGACAAAATAAGTTACCTCCGAATATTATTGGTTTTCGAAAGAATTATTCAGTACGAAATCCTCTTAAAACCATTTCTTTATGCATTCAAAATGCCTTAGCACAAAAAAACAGTCTATGCTGCTTTTTTAGATGTTCACAACGCTTATAATGAAACTAACATCACCATTTTACTTAAAAGTTTACAACAATTGGAAATTCTCCATCATTATCTTATTATTTTTTGGAATCTTATTAAAAAAAACGATCATTAAAAGTACTTTTTGGTAATAGATTCAGTAAAGAAATAATTATTAATAATGGTTTGGCACAAGGAAGTTCACTTTCAGCTTATTTATTTTTTCTATTTATCTTTTGAAAATCTCTAAATTACCCCTCCCCTCTAGTGAAATCATAATTTATGAAGATGAGTTAACAATACTTCATACACCAGAAGTACATAGTGTAATCAATTTTCGAAATTTTGAAAAACTAAATTCAAACTATTAACAAAAAAATTACAAGATCTACAATTAAGATCCTCTTATGAGAAATCAAAAATAGTAATTTTCTCTAAACATAATATTCCACTCAATTTACAACATACTTAACGGTCTCACCAACACTGACAATGTTAAATATCTAGGCATTCACTTCACTAACACCTTAAATTGGAACTTAGAAATGCTAAATAAGGTTGACAAATTGTATAATTTTCTAAAAGCTATTGCTACCACTAGATGGGATAGTTCACCAATGTCTATGGTTTTATTATATAAAGCCTTATTTCGCAGTTCACTTGACTACATATTCAATGCTTGTGAGAAACAATTAAATGAACTAGAAACAATTCAACGAAAATTAATCAGACGATGTCTAGGCTTAATGAACAGTACATTAAATTTATTTGTATGCAGAGAATCAGGAGAATTTCCAATTAGATTTAGGAAAGAATTCATCTTAATCAAAAATATATTAAAAGGTGAGATTTTCATTCTCATATCTCTCACAAATACACCGGTAGTAATATATTAGAATTAATAAACTATAATAGACGTCTTAATAGAAATCAATGATATAAAAATGTTACATGGTATCACTTATATCAATTATATCAAGAAGAAATTCAACAAATCGTAGTAGTTCGTTCTCCACCCATATTCTCTTTAAAATTCAATTCAACTTCTAGAATCGACTCCACTATTTTTCGTTTCTCACAAATGAATGAATACTATTAAAAAAAATGATCAGGATATTATCACATTTACACAGATGGATCCAAGTAAACTGCTGAAACAGGACTTGCTATTTACGATTCTATTACTAAATACAACGAACAAATTCACCTTCCGGGCAATGCCTCAGTATTTACAGCAGAAACATATGCACTATACTTAGCACTAAAATATTTTTTCTAAATTATCTCACAACAAAATATTAATACTAACCGACTCCCAATCTGTGATTCAAGCTCTTAATTCTAATGAAAGACAATTTTCAAAACTTCTCCAACAAACTCTAAACAGATCAGGTAAAATTATACACATAACGTGGATCCCCTGACATTCTTTTAGCGTTTTTAACTGCATAACAGACAAATTGGCCTTTAATTCTGTAAAAGACAAAAAATTACAACTTTCAACTAAGGAGAAATATCCTTTTTTGTAATTTTTCTTCTCTCCTTAACAATCCAAACATTCATATTTTTGAATATATAAATTTTAATTAGTTAAAGAATCTGTATCATAAAGATCACCACCAAAAATATTTAACACAACAACATTTTAAAAGAAGTAAAGAAGAAGAAGCCAACATCAGTTTCAACAGAAAAATTTAAACAACAATTAAAATGGCAACTTGTTGCATGCTCAGATAAAGCTTGACAACTTTAGTTGTTGGGCAGTCACCATAGAAGAATGGAATGGAATAGAATGGAATTGGTTATGAACTTCCTTTCTTGAAAGTTTGAACTCTCTAGGCTTGAATTTGTAGGAGCAGCTTTGAAATTTCGTGCAACGGTAAAAATACATTAGATATATACAGAGATAGTGCTACCATCTCTTGTTGGAGATCGTTGCTTTACAGTAACCTTAAACCATTATTTTCACGAACCACGTGATAACGGTTATACCAACTTGCTTCGTATGATTATATAATAGGGCTCTACTTTTAAAACTTAAACCACATTACGATCTTAAACTAGTTACTGTTTCTATGGTAACAAAACGTAATTATTTAACACACATTCGAACATTATCTAGGAATGAGTAATCCGATTGTATTTAAACTGCACGTTATGTTGAAGGGGAAATATCCTAAAGACATTAACCGTATTAGATAGTGTTAAACATTTATCGTTTTCATGCTAACGAGACTTACTGATCACAAACATATTCCACCATTACGTAGGAGCGATTGATCCGATTCCAGCCATTGTAACCAAATGTATATGTAGCCTAACCCTTAGGATGAGAAGCTTATCTAAAAAAAACTTGTCAGCTAGGGAAATCTACGTGCTCCTGTCTGACTAATGCATAGACCGGCTGTCTGGTGCCAGTTTCGTATAGAGTGTATGTGGAACGATTCTTACAAACAGAACTATTGTTTGATTTCAGTTTCATGTCATGTAGGTCGTTTCTATGTCTCTTGTATGATTGATGTAAACCTTACGGTTGTATGATTGATGTATAGTAACAACGGAGTGCAGAGTCCAGAGTTCGAGAAATACTACGTGTGACTTAGTTTTGAACCAAATGACGCTCCTGGAAGTTAGTCAGTCGGAATCTTACATGCGTTTGGAGTGACCACGTATGTGTCGTGCTCGTATTGTGCTTTCTTATTTAGTTATTTATTTATTTTTATTTTTTATTTTATTTTTATTTATTTATTTTTATTTATTTTTTTGTGTGGAAACGATCCAAAAATATTTGTTGTCATCTATTGATGTGCAGACGATAAAAAAGGAAATCAAGGAAATCAAAACTATGTGAGACTTTTCTAAGTCGATTTTAAACGTGATACTGTATTATTAAGGACGCATATTTTTGGTGTGTGTGTGTGTGTCGTACCGTGATGACTAAGTCAATCACTTATTTTGTATTTGTGCGAATCAAAGCCTCTTTTCATCTGGTATTGTTATGAGAAATACCATTTGCTAATTCTGCAGTGTTGACATCTTCTGAACTGGAAATATCGCAAGCGTAACACATCTGATGATTGTGTGTTTTGTGAGGAATTTCCTTCTCAATGTTTGTGACCCAACGTTTTGCCTGGTCGATGGTTATTTCTGTAATAAGTTGTTTACTCAGGAACAATTCCGTTCGTGGTATGTTTGGAACATTTCTTCCCAACTGGAAAGCTTGTCAAGGGACGTTCTCTACAATGGAAACCTGTGTGTGTGTGTGAATCATCCCCTCCCCCTTCTTCATCGATCTCAAACTTTAAAGCGTCACCTGTAGGTAAACACATTTCATAACCTTGGCCAAGGAAGCGCGTCGAAATTCCAAGTGCACGATAACGTTACTTGTGATGATCACTTACGTATAGGCCTGCATTTAAAAAGAGGTAGATAAAGCTCATTTGTACTGAAGGCTTTAACCATATTAGAATGTTTAGAGTTTCCATGACGACGATACTCAATTATTAAACAATGAGTTGTCATAGCTCAGTTAGTAGTTCATTCGGGAGATCCTGGGTTTATTACCAAGCAGCGGACCACCTTGACTGAGATTTTTACTCAGTCACACCATGCAAATGCTGAGAGGGTACCTTCAACATAAGCGTTTGCCGGCTACTTCCAGCATCGTTTCTACTACCCTATCACACAGCCTGTACATATTCGAGTATGGCGAAATGTCAAATCGAATCCAGCGAAATTTGGCATAATAGTACAGGGGAACATTTTAAAAGACTTTAACCGCACTATAATGCTAAAGCACTTAACGTTTCCATGGAAACGAGACTCATTTAATTTTATTAGTGATTATATTAATTAAGAAAACGACAATGTGATTATTCGGAGTTGATCACTTCTTCTGATTACTTTCAGGGTGATTACATTATCGATGATTACTTTAAGGATGATTACTTTGGAGGTGATTACTTTCGGGATGATTATTTTCAGGGTGATTATTTCCAAAATATATTACTTTATGCTGCCTGCAATGTTTCTTTTGTAGTAAAAATCTGTTGTATTATTTAATTGGCATGCTATGCTTTACCTACTTTGGTCTTGTTCATTGTTTGTAACTATATATTATTTTTTATATTTTTAAGGCTTATCCTCGCTACATTATGGATTATGGAGTGACGGATCCATGGAACAGTGGGCACATTAAGAAACATCTAGAAGTTCGTGACGGTCCTGTTCTCCAAGGACATTATAGCGTCATTGATAAAGATGGAAGTACTCATGTAATGAACTATGTTACAAACACTATAGATGGTGTCAGCAGTGTCGTCGGTAAAACTGGGGCAAACTTCATCACTCTGTCTCCTTCTACCATGGGGTATCCTGTAGTGCCTATTATAAGCAAAATATATTCTTAAGCACTTGCATGATTGTTTTGGATATGTAGTACTAGAAATAAATTAAAAATAAAAGTGTATTTATTGTTCTGTATATTTTACTGTCAATGTGAGTAGTTGGAAATTACTCACATGAAGGTCATTCAGAAATTTTGTACTCATTTAGAATTAGAAAGAGACAATGAAGAGTTATTAACAAAAACTTATTTTAGGACTATACCTAAGTCTTCCTTCAGACAAAAGCATTATTAGTAACACTGCTTAAGGATATTCTGTGTAATGTATTTTCACTGTTACAGGAAATTTTCTTACTGCTCCTACAAATTCACGCCTAGAGAGTTCAAACTTTCAAGGAAGAAAGTTCATAACCAATTTAAGAGCATGATCGATGCCGATTTTTTTAATTTTCTTTTTTGTTCATTATTGAAAGAATTTCATTGTTATAGGTTTCGATATTCACAACAAGAATGAAGTAATTTCAACAATGAAGGAAAACGAAAATAAAAAAATCGGCATCGATCATGCTCTTGAATTGGTTATGAACTTTCTTCCTTGAAAGTTTGAACTCTCTAGGCTTGAATTTGTAGGAGCAGGAACTAAATTTCGTGCAACGATAAGAATACATTAGACATATACGGAGATAGTGCTGCCCTCTTTTGTTGGAGACCGTTGCTTTAGGTTATCCTTAACGTCATTTCGGTGTCACTTCTAACGAACATTGTTGGCTCTTCAAACGCGCACCGGTGACGCTTCAAACACACGTTAGAAGCGTCACTGGTAACCGTTTGAAGCATTGCTCGAACGTGGATACAGTATTTTCCGACGTAGAAGCTAATATACTTTGGCGATGCTGCTTATACGTAGAAAGAATAGAGGGGGGAAATAGAGGAATAATTTTTCCTAGTTCATTCTGAAAGCATTCGACCGTCTCTAGCACAGACTTGCGGCATTGGAACGGAGATTTGGTGGGCTAACGATAGGTCATTAGCAGTGTGTAAAGTGGATGAGAATTCTTACCGGAACGGTATTGTTAATGACAAAAAGTCACTATTGAAGTTCCTTGTAGGATTTGTACACACGCTTTTATGACGAGAACCTTAACAAGTATTAATAATTGTTACCAGAACTTACACCTCTGCTCTGACTCGAACCCCGTTCATGCCATACAGTATATTCTCTGTTGAAGTCCATCCACTAGAGCTTGAATAAATGTGCTCGGATTTATTGTGATCCTCTCATCCATTATTTCTTTGAAGAGACATCTGATTGGTATTGTGATCCAAAATATGTTTTCACGATCGTCATCCTGGATGTGTATTTTGCTATTAATCTGTGAGCTCCGGGAAGGGAGAGATTCGTTTCTCGCCAAGTGTCCCACATGAAGGCAAAGTTTTCCACAGAATCTGTAAGATAACCATTTTTCTGGAAAACATTTTCACACGGAAAGTGAGGAAGGAGAACTTGACTTAAGTTGCTTTTAATTCTCAGTGCTCGACGTTACGCGTTCTTCATCTGCAAATTCCTGAATGTCATGGAGTCTTGTGGTAGTGGCAGTCACTTCTTCTTCTTCTTTATTGACGTCGGAGTTTTCAAAGGTAGGATTGAAGGATTTCTTCTTTCTTATGTCTATGTTTTTCTTTGGTACTGCTTCTGGATTTTTACTTTTGCTTTTTCCTCTGGATAGTTTCTTTCCTCTACGTATACTGAAGGAGAAGGAAAAGAAAATAGGGATGTTGAGAGATTTGGGAGAAAGGCTTTGACTGACAAAATTAAATCAATTTTAACGCGAGTTAATCTAATGATTATTTATTAACATTATCCTAACACTGTCCTTATAAAAAGATAGGAAATTACTTTATATTCTCCCTATTCAGGCCCTGATTTATTTAATAGAATTAAGTTTCGCCTCTATAAAGTTCCTTTTTTAGGAAACCGTTCTTTATTTATAGTAATTATCTCAACAGTTTAAGTGTAGTTTGTTTACTTATTAGGATTAGCGCTTTGTGTGATTTACCTACATAACATGTTTACTTACCCGTAAGTCCTAGAATACTCCACGTGCTGACGTTTCCTCGGCGAATTAATTTATCACGTGCTCGTAATCAAGCGCTCTTGTAATATTCCCCTCAATATGTAGAACTGCCAAGTCTGTATAATTATATGTCAATATGTTTGCAGACTAAACTTACAGTGATGAAAAGGAAAAAAATATTTCTCTACTTGTGAGTAGACACGGCATTATAACGAACATGGAATGAGAAACTGGAAAATTACCGCTGCGGTTTAAAATTAGCCGTTCTAGGCCAGGGCCTATAATATTGCCTATATACTTAAATACACCACTGGTAACACTATACTTTGTAAGGACATTTTACCTCAATCTTTTTTTATATTTAATACGATAATTTACGAAAATTATAGCATCAAAAACTTGGATTATTTATGGTCACTAATTATGAGTGGAAATAACACACATAGATACTATTGTCATTGTTGAAAATCAAGACAGATATAATGTTACATAACCTTATATTTCTCAATTATACTCAAGAATTATTGAAAAACTCAATTCTGTGTAAAACCATTTCCAATTCCATCTCAAATTATTAGTTAATGAAATATTATATTGACGAGAGACGAACAATATTGCAGAATATAACGAAGAGAAAAAAAAAGGAAATCGGCTGCACAGAGATTGTATACTAAGAGATGGATTAAAAGTATGGTTCATAGAAAAGAAAGAAGACGAATTCAAATCCTTGACAGCATTAAGGAAGAAAAATCGTATTGACACAAAATGGAAAGTGTAAAATTGATGGAAATTAAGAGGGTTGAATGTGGCTTGAAGGACCAACGCTTTCGGTAGAACTGATGATGCTCGTAGGATTCATTGTTTCGAACTCTTCCAATTCTTATGTACTCGTTAATCTGTTACCCTGCATATAGTAGAAAGCTGGTGTGTCGTAATGAATCCTGCAAGTAGGCAGTGCCATCTACTGCCTAACTGCTCAATTACATTACTACACCATTGTAGTACGTGTTCAGGATATAGGTGAGGATATAATTTATATATTAAATGTTTATTTATGAATATGTGCGTTTGCGATCTCATTGTCTGACGGTAGGAGACACTGACGTTTAGCAACATTCTGCTTCCTGGTGAGTATAAGAGGAACTAATTGTATTTTGCTGGATATAACCGTGATTTTTTTTTTCTGGAGAGGTTCTTACACTCTTCAACGTATCTCCAACAAGCTTGGCATTAATACTTCTTGATGTCCTACAAATACGACTGTTGGGAATCCTCCAGCCCTAAAAGCACCTCAATCGTCAGTGTTGCCATCTCATTTTTTTTCAAGGGTTTTATGCCATTTAGTGTATTTCCACGATGCTCTAGAAATACGGCTGTGGCGGGTTCCAGGACTCCAAGTACTCTAGTTATCAGTGTTGCCACTTTATTAAAAAAATCCATTTTTGCAAAGGCCTCTATACCGTTTAACGTACCGGTACATGGAGCCAATCTTGCATGAATGCTCCTTGATACCCTTGAAACACAACTGTGGAGTTCAAGATTCCTCAAACATCCCAATAATCAGTGTTGCCAAGCTAATCGCAAGATTTACTATACTACTTAATGTACAGTCACGGAAAAAGGTATTCCGGAAACACAGCGTTTAACTTTTTTTTTTATTTAACTTATATTTATGGGCCAGATACATGCTTAAATCGGGATATGGTTGAGGGACTGCAATTGACAGGCTCAAATCATAGGTGCCTAGTTAGCCCTTAAATATAAGTTAAATAGAAAATGAGATGCTATATAACCGCAAAACTCTTTTCCGATACTGGCATGAATACTATACGATACCGTATAAAAGTATAAAATAGTCTGTGGAAGTCCCAGCCCCAAAGCAGCACATTTTGTAAGTGTCGCAAACTTTTTTTTTTTTTTTTTTACCTTCTTATATCATTCAATATGGGTGCACTGATAATTATGAATTAAGCTTGTGCAGAGTTCTCCAGCTTTTGATCTTCTTGATGGCGCAGAAATAACTCCCTTAGTAAAACATTGTATAAAGATATAAAATACTGCATCTAATGTTTCAGAACTGGTAATATTTTGTCAATTTGAAGATCAAAGTTTTTACTGCTTAGAATTTAAAATTAATTATGTCAAAAGTCTCCCAGATTAGTGAGTATACAACTTCTCGACTTGAGTATCATGGTCAAAGAATTACAACAGTTATTTTTGGTTATTTTTTTTTATAAATACTATAATTGTTACTTTTGAAAAATAACAGTTATTAATAACAGTTTAGATACAATAGCGAGAATTGTTCTTGTTTCTACCACCGATAAGAAAAGTAACGAGCTAAGTCAGCAGGTATTACTTGTTAATTTTTTCCTTTTTTCTACAAGAGTACGCGGCAGTCAATCCCAAATGACGAGAGTAGACGATCGTTTAGATTTGAGGGTTAGAGAGTTGATGTGGGGAGGGTGTCTTACGACCTTATCGCAACAGCATCGTGCTCAGCGCCCTGTTACATATTTTCTGTCTTGGCCTTTTTAAAGAACTTTATTTATTTTGTTTAATAACTACCTCCTTTTGGCTCTTTTTGCATTTGTAACATTTTACACTACTCCCGAAAATAGTTATGGTAGAAAATCATGTTAGATATTTTCTTGTACCGTACTTATTTTCCAGTATTGTATAAAACCACGAAAGTGTGTTCGAAAGTGTTGTGAGATGAAAACCCAAACACTATGTAAGTTAAAAAACTCAGTCCCCGTTCTCATATCGAGGATGTTACTCTGGCGATGTGGACGTGACATCTTTCTTTGTGTGTGTGTGTGTGTCTCCCCCCCCCCCTCTCACTTTCTCAATCTCACCTTTTCGGAAAAATAACAAGGTACACTCTAAACGGCCGGCAAACCGGGACTGTCGCCCCAAAAGGCTTCTCCCACTAATTGAGAGGAGACCCCTTAATTCCTCTTGCTAAGGCTTAAGGGAACCGACCGGGGTAGACGCCTAATGTCCAATCAACACGTTCACGTCGTGGGACCTGTTAGTACCCAAGCAACTGCTTGGCGAACGAACATGGATGAGCTGCTCACCAACCCGCATTAGCTGACAGCGTGGTGAGTCAAATGTCTGCACCCCCTCCTTTCTTTACACATGATGGTACAAGTAAGGAAACAGCCTCGGAGGACCTTATTGCCCGGAGGACGGAATGCAGCTGGCAACGGCAGCGGTCAGTCCTGCAGGAAGTCAGAGGGTCAAAATGCCCGGATTTGGACTGTAGACTGCCAGGAAACCGACACAGCAACTCGAACGGACCTATAAGCGGCGACTCTGAACTGTCAGTCACTTGCAGAAGAGTAATGTACAATCAACATGCTACAAAGAAGGAAATAAAGATTAGCGGAGAGAGAATAGGCATTGTTGATGAGTATGTTTACCTAGCCCAGCTCAAAACTTCGAATGCCGAGTTGACTGATGAAATAAATAGAAGGTGTAAAATGGTGTGGAATTCGTTTGGAAGACTACACTTTTTTTCAAAAGCAAACTACCAATATGTCTGAAGCGTAAAGTTTATAATCAATGTGTCTTACCTGTGATGATGTACGGCTGTGAAACTTGGACATTGAATGCGCAAACGACTCAAAGATTAAGAGTCACAAAAACAGCAATGGAGAGATGCATGCTGGGAATAACTAGGAGGGACATGAAGACAGATGAATGGATTCGCGCGCAAGCGAATGTAGAAGATATAATCAAAACTGCGAATAAGATGAAGTGGACATGGGCCGGCCACATAGCTAGACGAACAGATGGAAGATGGATGACAAACGTACTACATTGTATTCGTAGAGAAAAGAAACAACCGAGACGACGTCCAAATGCAAAATGGGCAGATGAAATCAAGCGTTTTTCAGGAGTTACATGATTGAGGATGGCAGCAGACCGAGATATGTGAAAAGAAAGGGGGGGGTTCATCCAGCAGTGGATAGAAAATGGCTGAACGTGATGATGATGATGACACTGTAAACACGTTACCAGTGGGTGTAAAGTCATGAGGAGCGAGGTGAAATAGATGATTGTAGTTCAACATGGCCTGGGAACGCTCTGTATATAACGACTAAAATTCTATTAATTCTGCATGAAACTGAATTTCCGTGGAAGGGTATCCGGCCCCATGCCTTCACATGCCCCTTATTTAAATTTATAATATTTTCTCCCCACCAGTTAGTTCAATCTCCGATAATTCATAAAATACTTTAAGTTTCCGACAGTTTTAATGTGAACTGCTCTACCAAGTCTTAAGAGTAGTGAATGACTCTGGCTCGTATACGCCTTGTAGGGACGTGTATAAGGGAATACTTTTTGTTTTATATTTGTCTAACATTCAATACTTCACTGGCTACAGGTGGTCGAGACCCTTTTTGCACGCATGGTCACGGGTTCAATTTCAGCCAGAGTTCATTGAATGGAGTGGTTCGGAGTCCACTTTAACAAAAACTGTAGGTCCCGCTCGTCCTTAGACGTTCACCAGCTCGTTTAGGCCGTTTGAATTCACCCAATCCCAACTGACTGTACGTTAGTAAGTTGACGTAAAATGATGCTTTCAGAATGCTTCTTGACAGTTGCGAATCCAGACTCTAAATAAAATTTAACTGTTATTTTTATATAACTGTTATTGTGGTAACAGTTATTGAAAAATAACATTAGAGCAATGTATGAGTATCACTACGTAATGTTAAGAATTATAAATTTATAGTACTCATTGAATCCAGGAAAACAATAAGATGAAATTATTTCTAAACAACCTTCTCTATGTAATGAACATATTGTTTATAACTATAAATTGCAACTATCGTTTTCATATGTTACAAGAGTATGTACATTTGGTTGTACATAGTCTTGTTTCATAAACCACGCCTTATATATGCTTACGTTTTGGAAGAAGAATTTTATATAAAAGAAAGAAATGAAACTATTATTTTTTTTATTTTAATTTATTGAAACATTTATAAAAACACACACTACAAACAATAAACAGTGACATCTGATGAGAAAAAATGTAAATGAGAGAGAGATGATGATGTATGATGGAAATAATATTAACACAGTGTTGTTTTAATTACACATGTATACATAAATAAATGCTCTGAAAATGGAGCATGTTTGTTTTCAAAGGTGTTTAGGGTTGATCGAGGAACATATCCATGGGAAGTTTCTGCAAGATCTTGTTGAGCAGCTCCTTAAAGTTGTTGGCCAAATTCTGATTTAATTGTTTGCTCATAAGACCGATAACCTCACCAGAGTTTTGTTCAAGGAATAAGTTCAATGCTTCCTCTGGAAGTAAAGAAGAGAGAAAAATAAACAAATTAGTAAACATTCGTATTAAATTTGTAATAGTTTATGGATACGGATAAACATTATGTAGTTGCTTCTACACTGTAAAAAAAAAAGGTTTCTTAAATTTGAAAAAAAAAATTTCTGTGCGTTAAGAAACAATTTTCTTAGAAATAAGATATCAACATTCTCATTTTAAATTAATTCAAAATGTTGATATCTCATGTCTAAGAATATTGCATTTCGGTGCACAGATAAGAGCTTTTTCTCAATTTTAAGAAACAGTTGTTTTTTTTTTACAGTGTATGCTAGCCAACTTGGAAACAAATTATAGTTTGTTTTTTTTTAAAAAAAATAGAAATTCTACGATATCTTTCACAATTGCAGAGTCAGTATGAATTCATTAAATCTGGAGACATTAATTATTCTCCATTAATAATTAATTAATATTTTTTTGTTTTCGAAACGCATAAGTATATCTCAGATTTCACTTGGTTTATCACCTTAGGAAACAATCGTATACACGTCCCTGTCAAAAACTAGGGCGTCTGGTATTGAGGTACGAATTGGGCTTACAATTTTGTTATTCATCTGATCGGGTCCCGGCCCGGCGCCCCTGAGTACTATTTTACAACTATTTAAATAATAATACTTTACGTTGGTAGCAATGGAGACAGAAACAATATATTACTAATTATTACGTAGACATTTCTTATTAAATTCTGAAGTGCGTTGAAAGACATGATCGTTATTGGAGAGAAATGATTTAGTCCAATTTGCGCTATGATACATAAAAAAAATAGCTGATGGAGAAATTTCAAAACCCGAAAAGCCACAAAATAAGAAAGCATCAAATAAATACACAGTGTGTCCATGAAGTTTGTCCCCGCTCCAATATCTACGAAACGAGTGGAAATATGAGATAATTACATTATTTTGAGGGGCTTACATTTTTGTTTTAAATAATAAAAAAAAAAACATACTTTTAAGTGTTCTAACCCATCTCCAACCATACACCGACTGGGATGGGTGAGTGCAACTCAAACATTTCAAATTGCAGCGGGGTTCGTGTAATATATCGTTTGATAGCCTTGATTAAAAAAAAATTAAACCAATTCTGGGATCGATATGTTGCCCATATTCAAAATGGTGGAGGGTTAAAATCTGAAATTGACTATTTTCTGCTCAGGTTGTAAGAGTCAAACAGAAGACTAGTGTCAGATAGAAGATTGGAAAACACTTCTCCAGCAGTTCTTCTGTGTGCTATAGTTGTAAGTTTCCAGTGACCCCACGAGAAACATAATATCCCCCTGCATAAAGTTTATCCACATCTCTCTATATAAAACGAAAGAGACTATGTTTGCGTGAGCATCACGCAAAAAGAGCTTGAACGATTTAAATGATTTTTCGCACAAGATGAGACATTAGACCGACCTGGGAAGTTATCATACCACTTTGATTCTAAAATTATTATCTTCAGAGATAATCGATCATTTAATTGTCCATTGAATTCCAATGGCGGTGATAACAATAATGGATCATTTATTTATTTTCGTTTGTAGAATTTTGCTTGGTTTTCGAGATACAGGGTTTTTGACTTGAAACTCGAATATCAAGTTGGAAATGCCATTTTAACCATTGCTAAATAAAAGGAATATTTCTCGATTATAGCACTGAATAAGAGTAAACATGACGTTTGTTGGGGGGGGGGGAGGATTAATTTGTATCAATACCGTGGATATTCAAAGTTAAAATGTGATGTTATCGGGTAGACAATGTTAGCAACTGAATATAATGTTTTGGTATTTCAAATACAACTTTGTCAGTTTATTGAATGGTTTTCATCCTCTAGCGATGATTAGACATCATACGTAAAACTCATAAATCAGTGTTGCAAACTATGAATCATATACCAGACGAAAAGTTCAGAAACAACATTTTCAACGTTCAAGCTCACATAATATTCAAAATTTGCAACAATGATACATTCTGTATTTCACACGTTCTGATTTACATCACAGATTATGAGTGTTCTCCCCGCAAGCAGGTCTTGACTTGAAGTTCCCTGAGCAAGGTGAACTGACGTTGGTTTGCCATTGCCTTCAATCCGATAAAGATGTCATTAGGATGGAACCTACAGTTTAACGTGTCTCAGCCGGGAATCGAACTCGGGACTTCCCTAAGGGAACAAAATATCCAATAAACTAACAAAATGCTATGTGATTTTTTTTTTATTCGCATTGGAAAAACGTCAACCCGATAACATCACATTTTAACTTTAAATATCTACCATATTGATACAAATTAACTCACAAAAATTTTACCTGCCAAGTTTCTTGGTTGAATTCTATTCTCCCCTGTATGACAGAAACCATGTGAATGGCTCTTGTTACCTGTGTTGAGAATACAAGCGTTATATTGCCACATTGTACAATATTTTGATAATAGACCATCAGATGACTTTAACTCAGTTTGTACACTGTTGACTTAGCAATAGAGTTTCCTGGGAACGATCCTGACTGAGGTTTTTCCAGGGGTTTTCCTTAGTCATACAAGGCAAATGCCGATATGATATCTTCAAATTAATCCTTGGTCGACTTCTTTCCAACATCCCCTACCCTACCCTATCCCAGCCTGAGCCAAAGTTGCCTAAGAGCAGTAAATACATTCCAATTCGTACAAAATATGCTAAGCGCCGTTTTCTATGAATCGCAAACAAAATCCATTCGGTTCTCTAAAATGAAAACTAATAAATTGTGTACTATTAATTTTAATGTTAGCAATATGCATTATTTCAATCTCCATGTAACGGTAACATTCTTATCATCTCTGACTATGTTCATCGGAGACATTTAAGCAACCCGAAGGAACTTTAAGGTACATACAAATGGTCAAAAGTATTCCGGGACTTACTGTACAGCAACCGACTTTGGGAACGCTTGAATGGATGTAAGAATGAACATTATCATTTTTTTTTTTAATTAATTCTGGTCAGTAATCACTAGATGTCACCAGCGGACACAGTTCATTGATCAGAGAGTATTCAACCAACAGCATTAAAGTTATTCTAAAAATTCAAAACTTTTTCGCTGTGATATATTCAGTGATCCCAGATACGATTTTACTTACAAATTGTTCTTTAATTTATGTGACTTTATCAAAGTTGTCAAAGTTTCTTGCAACCAATTCCAGTTCATGAATTTACAAATTATATATGGGTAAGTACGTTCACAAGCGTATTTCTTACAGGTTCCATTCCCTAATGTGTTCCATATTCTGAATGTAGTTACTAAATTAGTTATTGTTTATCATTGCTTATAATGAAGCAAACCATCTAATCCAGCTGTGATCGATAAAGGAGTTCAAAACCATTTATTTATTTCTATTATTATTTTTAAGGAGGGATGAATCGTCCTTTTTCAGATTCCAAATGATGGTATCCGCGTGCAATTTTCAATATGTCGTGATGTACTGATGTACGACCCCAATTTAGGCCTCAGCAACAAGTGCTGGGAAGCTTTATATAACCACTGTGTCCGTCTGTCGACAACTTTCAACTCAAGAACTAGTGATACTTGGGATACGAGGCGGATTGAGGTGTCGTTGGATAGGTATCGATATGAAGAGTTCAAACCCGTATAGATGATCCAGATCGGATGAGTTGGGGTCCTGAGATAGGTGAATCCATTTCTCACCAGTAACTCTAAACTCAGGAGGTACTAGAGCTACGAAGGCGGTTGTGGTGCCGTCTTGGAGAGATGAGTTCAAGCCTCCTATACGGCTTGTTCATAATTAAACTTGCGTTAACAGCGCTACAAATATTTGCTAGAGTTTCAGTACTGGTCAATATCGAATGCAGTACTCCGAGTTATACAACATCGGACACTAACAAATGGCAAGCCCGTTGGCCAATATTGTGATATTGGTGCCGATCGTAAACGATACTGATAGCTGAGAGGAATTTACTGCTGTAATAAACGGAATTACGTATATTTTTACAGTAGTTTTAAAAAAAGAAAATGTGATCTTGTTTATATCTTGTATTTATTCTATTAGGCGTCTTATTTTCTCGTCTTCATTTATAGTTGGAAATTTTCTCATTTGTCTGCGACAGGATTCGAACCTGCAGTCTTGTGATTTGTTGTCTTAGTCACTCTGCCATGGTCTGGATCTACCCATAAAGAAAGATACGTTAATTACGCATTTCATTAACTCAGACGTGGAATGCGGTGACGTTGAAAGTCCTTTCAGTACAGAGTGACTTGAAGCAGGGAGCATGTAGAAATTTATACAATGTTATTTGTGTATAAGATGTGTCATTTCTCCATTACATAGACAGTCTGGATCAAGTACAACACATTTCTCATGTTTCAGGAATAGTTTTGAATGTCAAAAAATATTATACCACACCAATGTAGATCGGTGTTTAGTTACTACGGCCAACAACGATCTATATCCGCGTTATAGGCCCAGTGTAGGCCTGATTTCGACCCATTATTCTCGTCCTGCTTGTGGTCAAAGTTTCCAAAAAGTTTCACATTTGACAACTGTTTTCTACATTCACTGGAGGCAAGACTTCTAAATTAGTAGCGTTTCAGACATGTTATTGATGAAAAATTGTTCTTCGAAGTATGTGTACTTCACAACAATGGTTGAATTCTGTGTAATTTTAAACCTCCATTGTCTTCATTCTAAAGTCTAACGTCGAATATAAATCTACATTTAGAAAATTCAAACCAAGTCAAGACTAATCTTGCAAACAAATGAGTCGAAAATCGTTTCAAAAATCGTTTTCTCTTAACCTTCATTGAATTTTTTAAATTTTATTTTAAGATCTTTAGGCAACTTTGGTTCAGATCGTAGGGATGATGAGATGAATTGATGGAATGAAGAAAGCGGGAGGAAACGGGAGAACCCGAGAACAGGGACGCACACGGTGTTTGTCCACCACAAAAGACAGATGGTATGAGCAGCGATCGAACCGATGACCCCTAGCACTAGAAGTCCGGACAATGTCCAAATAATTTGGTTTGCAAACGTTATTGAAATTGTGACTATTTTTAGTTCATATACTTGTTTTGACAACAAAACATAGTTGCACGTCTTGCAATTAAGATCAAAAACACTGAACTGCTGAACAAGACTATATTATTCGTAAAAAATAAATTCGTAATTTATTTTTTACGAATAATATAGTCTTGTTCAGCAGTTCAGTGTTTTTGATACTTGTTTTGAAAATATATTTTTCACCTTAAGCCTAAAAGCTTTAGGTTTATTTACAAGTGTACAACGATACCTAGTGTTAGCATTATAACAGAGCCCGTCAAGCATTTGGAAGTATAATTACATTTCAGTACGATAAAAGAAGAGTGCAACAGCGAATACCACTTAATGTTACCAGTATCGGCTCATCAGGTGAAGCTGGTGAAATTCAACTTCACTTATTATTTTGATATGCATGAACTAAATAGGCATTAATAAGTATTAACTGGGCTAGAAAATCAGTCCATATCATCTAAGATCGGATAGTGGCATTATCAGTATCCTGTCTAAGCCCAAAAATTCCAGAATAAATATTAATGAACAAGGATATTAAAAACGTGTTGATAGATGGAGGTTTGGTTGATTTGTGTCACTAGCCGGAACTTCCACTTACTTACAATTATGATAATATGTTTCATATTTTAAATCTTCATGCATTAGGCCAAAGTTTCCGTCTGGTTTAAGCATTGCGAGTCGAAGATCCCGAGATGAGGTGAACCGAAGCTGGTTTGTCATTACTTTTCCAAACGTGCACAATATTAATAACGAAAAAACTCATTATTTCGACCTTGTAACTCTGATTTCAAAGGTACTCTTTACAAGGATTCATAAAATCCCTTTTTAAAAAGGAATTGTTGTTTGCTGAAAGCGAAAATCATCCAGAGCAATTAACCATTCAGGATGAGCCTCTCAAGACCTTTCGGCTACAAAGACAGCAACGCTATTGGTGCCTAATTAGTCCAGATACATTTCCTTTCAACTTCCAAAGAGAACACTATCATTAACTGAAATTTCTAATAGTAAATATTTATAGATGAAATCACTCACTCAAAATCCTGTTGCCGTGTTTCAGATTGTCAACCTGCATTCTAGATTTTCCTGGCTGCATGTCGAGTAATACGTCATCGACAACGATGTAAGTCTTTCCATCTCTCTTCTCCTCGTGATGCTTAACGATCATCTTCGTGGTGACGTCATCTGGAATATACAAGGCCAAGAAATTTATATTTAGTTTTATAAATTCAGTACTAGATGGCTTGCAGAATTAAAAATATGTATTAGTGTAAAAAGTCATTAACCATTTTCTTGCAAGTACAATAATTTCCTTAAGGTAATGAAGAAATAAAATACACAGCAACGGTTTCTTTAACCAATGAAGAAACTATTGTTTTACTAACGTTATTAGAATATGTTCTCTACATTGCGCAATTGTGATATAAACTAATTTTGTTATAATAGCCTGAAATGGCTCGATCTGAGGAATCGGAACTGTAAAATCACGGCTCCCTCCCACAACAAGTTCTCTGGATTCTTTGTATTTTTTATGACTGATCTTCTTATAATAGCCTTAAATGAATCGATGATATGAGTCGGAACTGTCACTAGATCTATCACTGGAAATGTCATTGGTTCCTGGTTATCTGTGACGTCACATATACTCTTGATCCTCATTGGTCTTCAACTCTCTACGATACCATCCAAAGTAATAACCTGCACCACAAACACATTGCTTGAGTGTGTTATGTGCTTACACACCGAGCTCTAGATTCGCCTCCTGCTTTACACCCGCTTCACCCTTTCGGTCACGAAGTTTTGTTTTAGGAGATAAATTTTTTATAAATGTGTTATTTAACGTTTTTTGAGTCATTTAAACGTAAAACACGTGAAATTTAGAAATTTGACTTCTAGGTCACGGAACTCGGGCCGTCCTATATATAAGACGTCGTGACTACAATTACCCGTGTCTCTCATATTTAGTGCGAGGGTCATTCAATAAGTAGTGGCAAATGTTTCTAGTTCTAAGAATATCCGCAATAGTTGTTTGGTCTCTGTTTCAAGTACTCCGCCTTGATGTCATTACGTAGCTTGAAGTTGCGAAGCAACGAGAAAGTGAAAACAAATGTGCAAAATTGGCTCCATCAGGGCAAATAATTCCTTGCTGCCATCATAAAAAGACCAGTAAAGCAATGGGACAAGTGTATTATTAAAGCAGGGAGTAATGTCGAAAAAATGATTAGACGATATGATTCAAGTGATCATCCATGTTGACACTACCGCCATTTGTATCTTTACTTATTGAATAACCCTCGTAATAGGGGATAACGCCACAGTTTCAGTATAAAATTATACTAAATACTTCTTTGTTAGGTATTGTGTCTAATTTACATGGAAAAAAATAAAATGCTGGAATTCTCTTGTATTTTAAAGCTCGCCACGAGTTTTCAGCAGATAACTTTTTCGTTTTCACGGTTTACCAAAAAAAGTACTTTCAAACTATTCGTCACAACAATTACTAGTCTACACAATTGTTGTCGCAAGGGCGTCACACTAAAACAATGAATTATGAGAATTAAGAAGAGTGGCTGACAGCATTTGAAACAGAACTTGAAAAGAAATACGAAGGTTTTAAATTGACTGTACTAAAGGACAAGATGACTGAAAGAGTTAATGAATTTTCCCCAAGGTTCATCTCGCAAGTATTTTATGACATTCATCAAATTTCACAGAAATCGCTGAAGCCGATTTGGATATAAAAGTTACAAAAAACACACACACACACACACAAGAAATTGTCCATTTATACAGGATGTATAAAAAGTCACTACCTATCTAGAGAACTATGAGAAGCTCGAAGAAAATGCTTCAGATTTGAGTTCAGATCAGAATTGTTGAGGCTGGTTTAATCTTGCAAGGTTTAATCTTTAGGGTATTTTTGCACGATATGCACTCCGTATGTATAGCACACTAGCAACCAAACCAAAAACAGATGAAGAAAAACTGAGTGTATGTATAAAAGGTTGTCAACTCACTAAACTGAAAACGGCAAGGTAAATCAAAGTATGTAATCCCAAATTTGAGTACTTACAATATTAATAACGTCCCTATAAATCAAGATCTCTCAACTCAAACAGGAAGCATATTCTTTCGAGTTTTCCATATTTTCCAATATAGTAAGAGACATTTGACACACCCTGTACAGTAAAATAGGATTGACATTTCAACATCAGTAATACTTACAAAGGTCAACTTTGAAGTCTCCACCTCCAGAGGCACGGATAAGCAACAAAATACCAGAACTGACGTAGTCCGATGTCATTCTAATGTGTGGCATCTTGACTTCAAGTTCGGCAGGGTTACCAGTTCTGCAAAGTAAAAAAGAACCAAAGATATTTATTAATTACGAAAGAGTTGTCTGAAAATGAAAGCCAACCTTTGAATAACGCTGTAGTTATTACAATGAGATTCAAATTTAGAAAATACTGTATTACTATTCGTTATAATGAGTGAAATCGATCATTCAGTTTGTTCATGCTTATATTGACACCTTGCCTCGAATATTGTCGGAGTTGAGTAATAGGAGCCATTATGAGAGGAGCTTGTGTTCGTTTGTCCCAGCTCAAGCTGGACGAAAATGACACAGAATATGATGAGGATCGCATTCAAAAGATGATTCGAGAAATAAAGGGCCTTAATTTTAAGTCTGTCATCGATCCACTCGATTTTTCGAAATTAAAAAGATACTATAAACGTCATCCGGAAGAAGATTATTATGAAAATCTGGCCATTTACGAATGTGCCGCTCGTGATTTCTTGGCCAATATGCAAGTCATTAATGAGGATGCTGATTCTGCCGTTATTTCTCAAAACTCTTCATTGCCTCGCACCTCTTCCAATACCACGATAGGTTCACCTGACGATTCTGCCATGGAAGTTGAGGGTTTTCTGCAGCCCAAGAAGACAGCAAAAGCTACACCGGCTGTGACAGCACCACCGATTTCTATTAATAATTCATATCAAGCGCTAGATCCAGACACTTCTGTAGATTCTCATTCAAAATCTGATCAAACGAAGAATAATTCAGTGACAAATTCTCCTAAGACACCTGCTATCTTTATCTATGGTATTCAAAATAGATATCCGTTCTGCAAATCTTTGGCTGCTATTTGTTCTGAACGTCCAATCATACATCATACTAGTGACTTTATCAAATTCCAAACTAAAAGTAAACCTGATTTTGAAAAAATCCAAACTTTTTGTCTTCAGCAGAAGCACCAATTTGCTGTTGAAAATAAACGAAATGATCGTCCATTAAAAGTTGTCATAAGGAAGCTGCCAATAGACACACCAGTTGAAGACATCACAGCGGACCTGTCTCTCCAAGGCTTTTCCGTCATTTCAGTGAGTCAACTGCACGGTAAAGATGTAAATTCTCAGAAGCAAATCAAATATCCATTATTTTTGGTTACACTTAACAAAGATCAACTTCCATCTGACATTCTGAAAATGAGATATCTACTACATCATGTCATCTCAGTTGAAAAATACAGAGGTCCGACTACTGTGCAATGCCACAAATGTCAACGTTTTGGACACGGAGCGTGTTTTAACCTGCCAAGATGCCTCAAGTGTGCTGCCCTTCATCTCACTGCCGATTGTACCAAGAAGTCCAGAGACGAACCGGCCACCTGTGTTCATTGCGGTGGTCCTCATCCAGCTAACTACAGGGGTTGTCCCACCTTGAAAAAACAGATACTCAGGCGCCAGCCCGACCCGCCAACTAAAAATGAAGATTCTGCCAGGAAATCATCTTGGGGAGTTCCTGTCTCTTCAGATAAGAAGAAGCCTGTAGCAAACAAAACAGATATATTTTCTTCATTGAAAGACTTTTTTCAATTTTTCAAAGATCTCTCGTCTTCAGATCTCATTGACACACTTTCAAAAGATCTCCTGCGCTTCAGTTCAACTGATAGCATGATTGATACAATTCCAATTGCCATCGAAATCTTGCAAACTATTTTTTCAGCAATGAAAAAATAAAATGACGTTATTCTTTCAACTTAGATCTGTACAAATAGTATTCCATCTTATGCGTTCAAGTTCACCTTTTACATCTGGCACCTTCTCCTCTCTCACAATTTAGAGAACATTTCACATTTAAAATTTTCATTTTAAATTCTTCACTTCATATACGCATTAGAACTGCGACAGTTGCAGTCTATTTTTCAAATTTCATTTACTTCTTTTTCAAACAGTCAACAAAACACAGTGAAGGCAGGGGCCCCGTAAGGGCTCGAAACTTCTTTTTGTTTTATAGTTTTTCGAAACGTCAAGTTCCAACGGTCAATATTGCCATACAAATCTGTTATCCAGCTTAGGAAGTCGATACAAAACCACTATAGTATTCTTCAAGAAGACTACGTGTAGTGAAATCGCTTTATATGTGCATAACGATTGACCAGGCACTCCCGTGGACATCTTGCATACACCTTCTGTTTACGAAAGTGCTCACAAACTGTTAAATCTAGTAACAGGGCAGGGAAAGAAATGTCACCATTCAATGAAGAGATGTGGTTTCCAAAAATTTGGAGCAGGGTTTCCATTGAAATCAACGCACAGTGAGACCGAAATGGCTCCACTGACTAGTAGCGCCATGTTGCTGGAGCCAAAATGACTGCTTTGAATGGAAGTGTAGAAGTTCATGTAGGAGGAATGTGTTAATGATGTCGGCATATCGTTGAGATGTGACCGTGGCTGCCCGTCCGTGCTCATCCTCTACAAAGAAAGGACAAATTATTCCCATTGAGGAGTTTGCACACTACACTGTGACTCTCTGTGTAACGGATGTTGATTCAGTTCACAAAGAACTCAAAAACATCCGTATAGAAATCAGAAACGTTCCTATTCAGATGTTGGAACGTACCGTGGACGATTTCAGTTGCAAATTGTCTGAGTGTCAACATTGAATTTCTGGTCACCTGCAGGGGGTATTTTTCAACACTTGTAAGTGACTGGGTATATTTTACAAATTGCAATGTCTAAGCATGTTTGTATTTAAAAAAAAAATGCGGTATCCGTTTCGCTGCCTTAAAAACATCCCGTTTTTATGCCACACACCCTGTAGAAATAGTGGATGATTCTTGGGAGTTTCCGTGATATACAAATTGCAAACCGGCAAGCTGATGGAATATGAGTGATTGGAAAACAATATTATTTTTACTAAATAGAAAACTTTGATAGATTCTCATAAGATTAAACGAAAAACAATTAAGAGATATTACTAATGAAAAAAATCTTCCGGTATATTCGTTGTGTATTTCGTTCGATGATAAAACTGGACGGTCCTTTCTTTAGCTTTCTTGCTAACAATGGAACCTGACGATGTTAGCAGGAAGGATAACGAAAATATCGTCGGGATTTATCAGATAAATACACAAGAAATAGTTCCGGAAGAATTTCATTACGCCTAGTAATAATATCATAGATACATACATACATTATGAAAGTCTAAAAACACGGAAATGTTCTGGGAAATCTTGCCCTTTCCATAAAACTCTACATAGACATTATTTATAATGAAACCTGAAGTGTTTATTCATAAGCGTTTAAAGATACGTCTTCCTTTGTTTCATTACAATGCTCTCGTGTGGGCAAAATGTATTAGAAAATATATAGCCTGATGTGATCACGAATTTAATGGCTTATTTAATAATTATTGGTGTTTCTATTTGAGTCTGTTACGAAAGGATGATTAAGTAAAGTTTATTGCCATCTGTTGACAGTGAGTGTGACTTACGAGATCCATGTAATCACTATTATCGATTCACGATTAACTGAGCCATAACTTTAAAAGCATATTTCGTAAGAATCGGTGAGGCTATCGTTGTAGGTTTTTTTTTTTTTTTTTTTTTTTTAATATGAATTCCCAGGGAATGTTTCATTATCCGATGGAAAACTAGCAAAGCCTAAATGCTGGATCAGGAAAAGGGAGAATAAATACGCTGTTTAAGCGTTTTTAAACGAACGTACTAAATTTCTTGTCATAGAATAATAGTGAATAATAATGTTGAACAATAATATTTATGGTAGAAACGCAAATAACACTTAAAAAAAAAAAGCATCTTGAGTAACTTCAGTCTGAAAATTGTAAAATAGTTCAACGGTTGGAGCTGCTTAAGCTTCGTGAAGATGTCTGAAAGTTCAGAGCTCAGTTACTCGTGAACTTAGATCTTTCGTTATTGGTTGTTCTTATTTACGAATTTGGTTTATACAACATAAAAAGAATAAGATATACTTTGGATACATCCCGGAATCGAAAGGATTCAGCTCGACTACGTGCTACTTTATTACAGGTTTAGAAACTGTTTATTGGGGGCGGATTTATTGGGGAGTCATTTCAGAATGACTATGAGAACCCCCGGAATAGCTTCCACCCTTAAAAAAATGCTCCCCCCCCCCCCCCCCCCCCCCCCGAGTCTCTCTCCTAAACTATAAAACTGAAAAACGCAGGTAGAAGAAATACAAGAAAGAGAAAATTGGTATTGGAAGAAGTGACAACCCTAATACAGTATTAATTTTCAGCATAATTTAATAATTGAGGTGTATGCGCGAACAAAAGTCTATGTTACACGTTAAAAGATAGGACATAAGACTTTTGTTCGCGCATGCGCCTCAGTTTATTATAGGAACCTGTTCTACACCATTTTCTTTCGTTACTAATTTTGTGACGGGGTTTGTGTTTGTAGATTCACTTGTTAAAGAGAAGTGAACTTATACCACCTATGCATAAGCAACGCAACAGCTCTATCAGGATTGTCACTCTCTACAGATGTTGTAATGAAGTTTGGTATTTTTTTTTTCCTTAAGGATAATCTAAAGCAACGATCTCTAACAAAAGAGGGCAGCACTATCTCCGTATATGTCTAATGTATGCTTATCGTTGCACAAAATTTCCTTGCTGCTCTTATAAATTCAAGCCTAGAGAGTTCAAACTTTCAGGGAAGAAAGTTCATAACCAATTTAAGAGCATGAGCGATGCCGATTTTTTTATTTTCGTTTTCCTTCATTGTTGAAATAGCTTCATTGTTGTTGTGAATATCGAAACCTATAACAATGAAGCTCTTTCAACAATGAACAGAAACCAAATAAAAAATCAGCATCAATCATGCTCTTGAATTGGTTATAAACTTTCTTCCCTGAAAGTTTGAACTCTCTAGGCTTGAATTTGTAGGAGCAACAATGAAATTTCGTGTAACAGTGAAAATACATTAGACATATACTGAAGTAGTGCTGCTATCTTTTGTTGGAGATCGTTGCTTTAGGTTATCCTTAATAGATGGCTGTCGGGTGAAATCATTTATACCAATGTTTCCCCTGCAGAGTTGTTCCTTTGATTAATACGGTGTGTTTCAACATGTAGAATACAAAATATCTAGACAAAAAATAGCTATATGTTAGTTAAAGATAAGTATATAATTACAAAAGTGTGAATTAATTTTTGATACTCGCATTGATTAGTAAGCAATAGTTCCACCCTATAGTTCTTCCACGAAAAAAAATATTAATTAGTCTTGTTATCAAATTTATTAGTCTTTGTTGTCTTTCTTATTTGGATTATAGTTACTATGCATTAATAAATTATACAAGGAAGAATTCTTGCTTGTATAGCGGAAAAGTAACCCAAGATCAGACACAACATGTCCCAAAATTATCGATACAACTTCTATCTGTCATTTACAGTTAATGTTAAAGTGTAGAAATCGCCATTTTACAGAGAAGCTTATAAAGTCCTTTTCCATATAAGTATTGTCTGTGACCGTGATTAAAATATTTCTAAGCAGCCAAATTGGCGGTTGACTAGATCTCGCAGCTCACTCCCTATGATTTCTTCGTTTGAGAATTTGTCAAATATCTTTATGCAATATGCTGGTGACTGATATTCACGGTTAAGAGCAAAAGATCAACAACTGCTTTCGAATGTATCTATGTGTGGAAACTGTGCATTTTCAGTATCGCCTACTGTAGATGGTTTGTCAAGAAATAATGATTCACATACTGGGTATTTGCAAATATTGTTACTTTAATAAAGGAAGCTTTGAAAAGTATAGATTTTGAAATAGTTTGTTTAGCGATCTTCAATGAGTCATCGTTTTTTGTTGTTGTTTTTTTTAATTAAAGGATGAAGTGGTGCAATTTTCGGACGCCTGTACATTAAAACCGAACTAATCCTATAAAATTTGTTGGTCAAAAATAGCTTCTGCCACTTTGAGGGGACAAATAGAAGAAAATAAATGTAATAAATTTATAATTTTCCAGAACATTAAACTTTATTTTACCGTAATTCAAGAAAATTAAGGATCCTATGGAATATATATATATATATATCGTACAAACTATTGCAGAAACAGTGGGTTAGGATTATAGAGAAACACAAGTATACACAAACGAAGTAGCTCTCCCCATCAAATTATGATTATTACCTTAATGATTATATGTTTTCCCCGAAGACAGATAAATGACCCTAAGGTTCCAAAGCAAAGTGAGCCAACCATTACCTTTTATCGGGCAAAGATTACGTCCTGATGAAAGTACGTACAGATTAAAGTGGGTTCCAAACCATTTATATCACCGCTGAGGTATCGAACCCCAGCCTTCTTCATTACAAAGCAGTGGGTGTTACCCACTCATCCGTTTTGATCAATCCACAAAAGAAAGCAAATTCATTCAAAGAACAGGAAAAAATAAAAATATGAGGTACTTATATCAAGAAAATCATGACATAGAAAAGACTACAAAAGACAAGGACAATTGATTAGTAGATATGGAACTGGGTTTCTGTCAGAAATATCTCTCTAGGGAGTTGTTGTATACCTCCTATATATTTAGAATATTTAAATAGTATCCGTGTTCTTTCAAAGGGGAGCTATTTTTTAACTTTTTACTGCAATAAATTCATCATTAAAGATGTGGAACGGTGGCATTATGATGCTTCATGCGGATTATGTACACCACAGGGGCTTGACCAAGTTATAACTTGGTATTATGTATTATAAAGCCGTAAAGTATGAACATGTTTAAAAATAAAGAAATATGAACAAAAACCATTCTGAGACTAAGAAATATGTTCATGTATATCATTATACCCTTTCGCTAAAATTTGTCTAATTTTTGTTGCAACTATAGTTAGAGTGTGTTGTATAAATGTTATGAAGCTGTACGCTAATAACAGTCTATTTCCGAGACACTTTTTCATTCATGGTACATTTTTTTTTTATCAGATCATGGATAACTAACAACTCAAATTTGACATGTTACAGATGAATTCTTTAAAATAAAATAGAAAAATCTAACCAAAATGTAAAAGGACCCTACCGTTTTAGAGTAAGCAGTTTATAAACAAATGAAATCTGAAATCGGTTTCTCTCTGACTTCTTTCATTAAGGTTATAGCGTCAATTCTTACAATGGAGAATGTTAAGCATATGGAAAGGGCCTGCCAGTTTCTCGCAAATTCATAGTTTTTCCGTATCATTTCAGACCATGAACAATCCAACGGTGTCGCTGGGACCTATAAAATATCTCGTTGTAACCAGTTTTATTGTTAAATAAACTTTCATTTTATCAGAGACTTCGACCATATAAGAATTACTTACTTGAAAACTGGGATGGTGAAGTTGCTCAGTCCATATGTGAGTGGATGAAGCAAAGTGTTTTTGTATCCATCGGGTCCAGAACCAAGTTGCAAAGTGATAGGTTCCAGTTTCAATGGTTCTGTTGGTGGTACGTTGATCTCTGGAATGCCTACAACAAAGAAATGTATAATATTTTACAACAATGATTATATAACTTTTTTTTTTTTTTAACAAAAACGTACTTGAATCAAGTAAAGAGCACTTTGTAGGTAGTTCCCAATATTAATTACTTGTGCACTGGGTTTTCATTTCTTGCACTGTTTAAAAAATAACGTAGTATTTCTGAATTTTTCAATCAACTACGCATACTAATACCACATCTCATTACATTATCTCTTTCAAAAATAAATTTATGGCAAAACTGACTTCACCAATGTATTTCTGATAACATTCTAGCCAAGATTGATATGTTACATAACCCCCCTTCCTATTTTAAAAAAATTGAACAAGATACAAGATGGCTGATTTCAAGATGGCGGCCATAACAAACGTATCCTGTAAATGATAGCGCATTTACCTAATATCCATTAATGTGTATTTGTTTTCCGTTATTTAAAACATTTTATAAATAAACGTGTGTTTTCCTACTTAGATCACACTGTAATCCTACTTTTAATTATGGTTTCTGGTGGTTTCCTGATGAACCCTACTCCTGTACCATGTTTAGTAAAGAAGCGCTTTGAAGCATAGATAGGTTTACTTGTTAGAGATATTACATCAATAAAACTAAAAAAGTTTTGCGATTTTCTTAAATTTTTTAAAAAAATAAACAAATTTGTTATCTGGTCAATGGTTTTTATTGTAAAATAGCTGTACATATAATAAAAGTGAATAATTATTTATTTGTTTGTCCTTCAAAGGTTTTTAAACCGTTTAACGTACCCTGAACAACAGGGGCTGTCAGGACTTTCAATTTGCGGGCTGCAAAGCCAAAATTGGCAGGATGTAACTGGAGTTTTGAACTGTTTCCATCGATTTTTTACCGTAAAAAAATTTAAAGTTGGGGTGCGCTCGAAAATTTAAGAGTGACAACCTCCACAGTGGGGTCTGGCAGAATCACTGCCCAACAGTCAGCATGATTATTCCTCGCTACCGTAGAAAAATGACCGTATGGGTTCCGTAAACTCAAGTACACCAGTAGGCAGTGTTGCTACCTTATTTGAAAATTCAAAATCCAAGTTTACCAACGAATTAATGTCCATACACCAAATTTAGTATAGATATTCTTCGATACCCTACAAATACGATTGTGGGATTCAACATCCTTCAAACATGCCAAGAGTCAATGTTGCCAAACTAATTAACATTAATAGATCGTGCATTCACATTTGGCAAAGTTGGCAAACTTTTCACGGATCCTCCATACGTGATGTCAATACATTGGTTATCTACTTCTCCAAAAGATGGGTGTCGTAGTCATGCAAGAGAAATTATTAAATATTTAGTTTAAACCGCACGGGTAGTCCACGGGTAACTTTAATGTACTAGTCAGAATCCTAACAGACATTAGCAACTGCTCTGTCTGTATGTAGTATGCTCTGTCTAGAATAACATGCAGGTACAGTAAATCAAAACTCATTATAGATTTATTACTTTATAGTCATAAATATGTTGATTTTTTTTTATATTGTTTAAATCGCTTTTCCGTACTCCATACTAAGTGGATAGATTTATTTATAATTTTAACATTTTCATCGAAACCCGGCCGTTTCCAAAATAAGAAGAATCGAGCATTTAATAGTATTTGAACTACTTTACTGCGTTAGTGATTGCGTTATGTGTACAATGAATGTTAACCCTTTTTAAATTATATTATTAAATTGTGTCTTAAGGATAATCTAAAGCAATGATCTCCAACAAAAGATGGCAGCACTATCTCCGTATTTATGTCTAATGAATTCTTATCATTGCTCGGAATTTCTTTGCTGTTCCTATAAATTCAAGCCTAGAGAGTTCAAACTTTCAGGGAAGAAAGTTCATAACCAATTTAAGAGCATGAGCGATGCCGACTTTTTATTTTTGTTTTCCTTCATTGTTGAAATTACTTCATTGTTGTTGTGAATACCGAAAGCTATAATAATGAAGCTCTTTCAACAATGAACAAAAAAAGAAAACTAAAAATCGGCATCGATCATGCTCTTGAATTGGTTATGAACTTTCTTCCTTGAAAGTTTGAACTCTCTAGGCATTGAAATTTCGTGTAACAGTGAAAATACATTAGACATATGGAGGTAGTGCTGCCACCTTTTGTTCGAGATCGTTGCTTTAGATTATCCTTAACTGCTCATCTTATTTCCTATTCAACCTGCATTTTTTTATGCAAAACTGATCTTAACCGACCATTTAAATTGTCACTGGCGATATCACCGAAACAATCGCGGAAGCTGTCACCAGAGGCCATTTTCTATTAATCTGAGTTTACACAACGAAACTTCCTCTAGTAATTAGCCAAACAAGAAAAGTGGCTTATCTTTGCCATACGTGTACATGGTAGATAAGCACAATATGTTGTCTAATTTTAAAAATCTTTCATTGGTTAAGATCATTTTACAATATTTTCTTTTCTTTTTTTTAATCTTACAAGGAAAATTTTCTTGAATCCAATATTAACTCAATATCAATGGAGATACCAATCACCGCCCCTAAAAAATTGTTTTCTCAAGATTTTTCTTTTCATGTACTGTACACAGAGTTGCTATGGCTATCTTCAAAATTTCTTAAAACGTCCCGAAGGCTGCGAATTTATAAGGGACGTGGAGATTTTTTTTTTTTTTTTAGAAATGCTTTTCAGAGGGTGGATTTTTGTATCACTGATATTTTGCAATTCCTTACAATTTAAAAAAATGCAGGCTTCTTACCTAGGGAACAATTTTGTCTTTAAGATTTAAAGAGTGAATAAGGAGGTTTTCATTATGATTATAGGCTAATATTTAAGCCTAGGATACGCAGAATCTAGAGAAACTATATCATTGTTATCTATTTTTTCATCGTTCTGCAATTTCTACTGAATTCGTGTATTTCATTATGAAAATTAAGTACTGTGTAAACAGCGATTTTGCACACTGCTCCCTACACGCCATATTCCAAATAAGTCTACATCGTTACAACAAAAATAAATCGAGTTGCTCGAGTATTATACATTTCACTGACAAATATCTGTTCTGTACCGTGAACTTACGGTGAGTTAGAATTACAGAAACAAAAAAACAAAAATATTTAGAAAGTTTTTTAAATACATTCTTTTCTTAAACAAGTTGTACTAAAAAGTAAAAATATAATTTTGTTTATGTATGACTAAAAAGAAAAGCATGGGGCGCGCTCTCATACAGAGTCACTTTATATATTCCTGAATTGGCGCGCCCTAATCTTGTCTTTTTATTCATGCATAAACAAAATTATTTTTTTACTTTTTAGTACGAATTGTTTAAGAAAAGAATGTATTTAAAAAGCTTTTTTATTATTTTTTTTTTCTCAAGCTGTTTTGTGTACCAAATCCTAAAGTGTTCGGCAACCAGCAAAACTCCAAATCATTGCTGGTTCGTATTTATTTTAAGATAAAGAAGTCTGTATTTTTTAAATATATATATATAAGCTTTTAAAACATATAAATATATTGAAATATGACAGTAATAATGAAATATTGTATTGTCATCCGACTTACGTCGCTGTGCAAAATTTCATCATTCTGTTACGTCGGGAAATAAGTTAAATTAACGTTCCAAGATTTGAATACACTACGATCCATTGTGAACTAAAGAAATTATCAAAAGATGAAAACGGCAGAAGACTATAACTTCCACGTTTTGCCTGTAGATGACAGTCAAGTATGAATGTTGTGTGCGCCATCTGTTGTACCTTCTTAGAACTACATCAATGTACACAGTTGAAATTAGCAGTAGTCAGAACGGAGAAAATCTCAAACAGGATTTCTTCCGTTTTCATGATCTGGTAGAAGACCTGTTACTTATTTTTTTTTTTTTTTTTTTAATAAAACATCTTACTTACCTTCAACCATGTGGGATGCAAGATGTTTGATACTTTTCACGTAACAGTCCTTGCCTGCCTGTCCCATGTTAGGGCATTTCATGATATAATTTGCTGAAACGAAAAATGATCAAAATTTCATGTTAGAAACAAAACAAAAATAGATAAAGATCAAAATATTACCACTCTATTGCATAAAATAATAATCTATTTATGAAACAAATAAAAAATCAAATAACAGCATAGAAATAAGTAAACAGGATATATGACCGCCCTACTGGTTACCGTCACTGACTGATAATCATGAGATCCCGGGATCAATTCCCGGCTCTGTCAAGATATTTTTCCGAAGCGAGAGGGATTAAAACGGTGCCCACCAGCATCAACATGCAATTGGGGAGCTGCTGTGAATAGAAGACGATGGCGATCACAGTTGAGAGCTTAGATTCTCCTCTCCTAACACGTCTGGTCAACATGGAGTAGTAGACCAACTCCTCCCTCCGGGAGAGGTCTCATCCGGTAGTGTATTGAATATGGCTGTGAATTATATATATATATATATATATGTTCTACATCTGTTGGTTACAGACGATCTCTGTACGTGGAAGAAAGTAGTGACCTATCTTTAACCCAATATACAGAGTGATTGAAAGATCTTGCCCATTGATGAGTGATACGTTTTCAAAGATTATGACGTCTTTATTTAACTGAAGTCTGAGCACTCATCAATCGACAAGATTTCTAGATCGTAGTCCATTGTATTTCATAGTAATTTGTAAGTTCTAGTGCGCTATGCCCTTACATTTTTCATAGTGCTCTTAGTTTTTGAAATATTTTGAAAAATGTTAAAAACTAGGGGGTGGAGCGAGGAGCCCTCTTAATGCCTCAACCCGTTATGTAGGGATTTTGAATAAATATCTATACGCTTTCAAATTTGTAAAGTTCTTTTTAATTTTAATCACCCTTTATCACAGGTTGTGGACCCAGAGAAGGGGGGGGCGCCCCTCCTGTAGGAAAAATACATTATTTTTTAGGATGACTTCGTAATTTATCTCAGAAAATGCTTCGATTGATTTTCGAACAAATTAAATTTATCTGCAGGTATCATATCCCATTATAAATCTTAACAAAATGAGGGAAAATATGAAAAGTTTAAAATTTAAAAAATCACATAGCGGGAATATATCGAAAATGCCCCTGGTATGTTTCACCTGCGTCTCCACCTCACTAAAATCCTGATACTGCTCTATTATATGACCTTTCGCTTCAAGTAAATGAGAAAAATCAAACAATATTTTTGTCAAAATAGGCGGGATTCAAACCTGTAATATGTCACTTATAGTTATCCGCAGTTATTTAAAAAATAATTTACGGACCATAAGGCAAATATGGACTAAGATCGTCAGAAGTCTGAACGATGACGATCTCGGCGAGTGCTCTTACAGGAAACAAGGAAGGGAAACAGCGGATGTACTCTTTGTTTCAATGCCATCCCGGTATTCACCTAATGAAACTGAGGGCAAACTTGCCTGCCGTTCCGCCAAGTCCTCGATGTGATCACTAGAAACGAGGGCTGGATGTGATACGTAGCTAACAACCATCACAATTAGACCACGGGGACCCGAGTTCGAAACCTAATTGTCCCCATACGCAAAATATTTCCTATAAGATAATCGATGCATGTATTGTCACTGCTTTCTTTCTTGAGTGTTTTTCAATCTGAATAAATCATTAGGGGGATAACAGTAGATATCCCTCAATATAGTGGTTCCAGTCACGGACTTCAAATAGGCAACAGGAAGTCACAAAAACTCCAGTTCTGTTTTCTAGCGAACAGAATGCGCAATACACATTTGCATAGTAATATATTCTACACTGTAAAAAAATGGTTGTTATTTCAACACTTTTTTTGGTGTACCAGGGTGACTACCACTTTTTGTGTTACATCAACACAACAACCGGTGCTGATCTCGGTGATTCAACATAATGGATGTGTTGTCAATCATACTAGCACTATCACAGTACTGAATAAACATTGACAACACATCTATTGTGTTGAATCCTCGAATCAACACCGTTTGTTGTGTTGATTTAACACAAAAAGTTGTAGTCACTCTGGTACACCGAAAAAAGTGTTGAAATAACAACCATGTATTTTGGTGATATTTTTTCGTGCGTTCTGTAAATTGTGAAGGAATTTGCGAACGCTTTGTCATATTATTTAGAGCACATCCCTGGCTGTAGGTGCGACACGGAAGCTCACCAGCTCGTTGAGGATGTTAAATACGATTCAATCGACTTAGAACATGATACGAAAATATTTCTAAAATTATACAAAATCATTTTTAAGTGAAATAATTTTATTTATCTTGATCAATAATGCACTAAAAAACATTTCTTTCGTATGTGTATTTTAATGGGGTGCATCAGTTCATTAATTCAATAATGCCTAAAAGAATAATCACTGAGTTTGTAGGTACCATCGAATTAATTTATTTATGGGAGTCCCGTGATTTTATTAAAAGGCACATATGATTTTTTTTTTAATTTAGTGCATTATTTACCAAGGTAAATAAAATCGTTTTATTTAAACTTGATTTTTATATATTTTTATTGTATTTTAATGTTTATGTTCTGCAATAATACGTGGAGCCTACAATTTGACATACTTGAGTGGGGGTGAGTTTTCCTAAATTTTCAATTGTCATGAGAATTACGTACGCGTGCAAAGTTTCAAGTCGATTGGAGTAGCGGTAGTAAGTTAAAAGAATTGAACCAAAGAAAGAGAAAACCGAAGTTGAATAAAAAATATGTGTCAAAGAATGTGAATTCCTCCCTAGAACTAATTTACACGAACCTCTCTTTTAAGTTTTTTTTAGAGTGTGCTTTTGAAAATATGTGCTATTTGAATATTATGAAACAATATTTGAATGTCAGATTCATTGAATTGTTATTAACGTTCTAGAGTGGGTTTGTCAGATTTTCAATAACGAAAAGCGAGACATTTTTTTAAAATTAACATAGTATTATGTACCGTAAGTATACACTATTTCATTCTTTCAGTACCTGGATTATCTAATAGTTTACCTGATTTATTTTATGATATAAGATAAGATATATGATATAAGACAGAGAATTTAGACTTCTTATTCCAAAAAGTACAGGGCTAAAAATGTAATGTAAGAGACATCTAGGTTTCTAATTGTAGGTATTTTACCTTCAATATTTTTATGATTGTTTTTTTTTTTCAATATGGCCATTTCTTGCATTTTATTTTGTCTTTTATAGGAAACAGGATATTTTACTTAAAATGGCAATTACTAAATCATTTAAATACAGGACTAACAGGCGTTGCGACGAGCTCTGTGAGGACAGAACTAGAAAATAGGGGGGAATCCCGTATATACGGGACGTCGGAAAATCCTACCCTAAATGAGTGTGTTAATACTAAAACTTGAACCTACAGTTTTTGTTTCCCGAACTACAACCTTCAATGCAGGCGTACCGGGTTTGAACTCGGAATCACACACTCCTCAGCCAAATATGTTAATCATTCTCTAATTAAGAAAAAAAATCATGAATTTGAATTTCGAAATTTTATTTATGCATAATGGTTGAGGTCGAGCCCGGGCCTAAGTTTAAAATACTATCACGGTATTTGTCCGCTGAGACTGAGGAAAAGTCGTAGGACAACCTCAGTCAGGATGGTCATGGGAAATCTACATGAACTTAGAAGACAAATTTCAGCAAAGAAGTGGATGAGTAAAGATGTGGATGAGTAAAGATGTGGATGAGTAAAGATGTGGATGAATAATCAGCAATGGGAGAATCAAAAGAAAGAGATGAAGAGTGTTGTAAGAGCGGGCAAGGATCTCGGAATATAGACAAACATGGGGAAGACAAAAGTGATTGGAGTTATAGTTGAAATGGAGAATTTGTTGAAATATGCATGGATGGAAAACGTGTAGAAATTGCTTAAGTATCAGGGAAATTTGATGATTCAAATAAAAGCTGTACAGAAAGAATGCAAAATAGGGTATCTATGGATAAGAGACTTGTAAATGCGAGAAAGGATTGCTGACAGCTGAAAATAATATTCATTAAGATGTGAAAGAAATATTAATTAAGGTGTGCGGTGTTATAAATTGCAACGAAACATGGAGAATCATATAGAAACAAGGAAGTTACTTGGAGATGTAATTGTGAAGAAGAATCGTTAAGGTAGAATGAAAAATGAAGAAGCATAGTCTAGAAAAGAAGGAAAGAACATTGATAGGAGTAAAAGGAAAGATGATATATCTTAGTTGGAACAAATATTACGTAGAAGTGCTCTGTAGAAGTGGAAGAAAATAAAAGAAAGTGAAGAAGAAAATGTGTTATACTTGATAACAATGAAAACCTGAAGAAGCTATGGATAGATAGGAAGATATGAATGATTGAGACAAATGGAGAGAGTCCAGTTCAAACTGTCGTAAAACAGACATACTAAAGAAGATGAAAAAGAAGAAAAGTGGATATTTTTGGTTTAACAAAAAAAAAATGTTTTCCTTTGTGGATATGGATTAAAACTTTACAATTACCCTGTATCAAATATATTTTGAAACTAAGTCACAGAATGATTAGTAAAAATATAAAGAAAAGTGTGGTAATTATCAGTGACTGAAATCTAGGGACACTAACACCAATGGTACCTAGCCGCTGTAGATCAGTCGTAGATCGTTGGTGTAACATTCGGGAGGTCGTGGGTTCGATCCCAGCGGTCGACTATCCTGACTGAGGATTTTCCAGCGTTTTTCCTCAGTCACAACAGGCAAATGCAGGGATGGCACTTTCAACAGCCGACACCTTCTCTTCCCCTACCATGGTTTGAGCCTTAGATGTCTAAAGGCCATGAATACAATTTAAATTCACTAATTCCGAAGGAGTGTTATGATCTACGCAAGAATTAATTTATCTCCAAAAATGGAGAAGGTTCGGCGTCCCACTTAACTTTCGTTGTTCATTTCACTACTTGTCTTTTCACTCCGTTCTTTTTTTTTTTTTTTTCGTAATGCTGAATCGCATATTATTTTGGGAACATGTTATATAATTTTACCTCTCTTGTAAAAGATGTGACCTATCAAAGAACGGAGCTAAAGGATGTTACGCAAATGTTTCTCTCCGAGAACTAGATTCTCTCTCTCTCTCTTTGTACTAGTTATTCTGGTTGATTAAACTATAAAAGAATATATAAGTCTTTCTAACCAATTAATTGCTTAAAAACTTTTTTTTGTGTGTGTGTGGATTTAAATTTTACACTATGGTATTTCATTGAGTTTCATAACTAGCTGTTTTTCGTCATAAGCATCCGATATACAAAATGAAGCAAGCAAGCATCTGTGTTATACATGTGAGACTGATGGAGTCCCCAATAAATATATTACTGCTAAAGTCTCCGTTATATTTCCTATGGGTGAGTTGTAACGCTCGCTGCTTTGTAATCAAAGGCGTAACCGTGTTCGGTTTCCAGTGAGGACACAATTGGTTCGGAGCCCACGTTTTAGATCCCTTCCTTAGGATATCATCTACATCCAATGGAAGGTAATGGTAAACCACTATCCGTTCACCTTGCCTTCGGGTGAGGACCTGTCTTGAGACAGAACACTCATCATCCTCAAAGTATCTGTCAGAATTCAACGTATAAAATTTTCCATCGTGTCGTCTTAAGGTAACAATACATAAAGGTAAAAAAATGTAAAGCCTGTGCGACACGGTTTTCAGCTAGTCCCGGTGGTCCAGTAGGAAAAGCCACCGACTTCGAATCAGCAATGGAGATGCCACCCAGGCTCAGCTCAAGCTTTGTTACTGAAATTTTCTAGAGTTTTCCTCAAGTACACTAGAGGAATGTCGGCATGATACCTCAACAACAGTCCTGATCACTACTTTCTCCATTACATTATCTGAATCACCAAGGGTATAGATCTGATCAATTTGACCACCAGCTGAGGCCATAGTTACCTGCGCAGAACCAAAGAGAAAACATAGGTAACTTTTACTGAATAATCAGATATCCAGGTTCAAACCCCAGTTTAGGCCAGCCACCATGACAATTTTATTCTCCTCTGTGCAATAAGTCAAATGGTGGAATGGGTACCAACAAATAGACACTTTGGTCACTTTCTTTTGCACATATTTACTCAGAAATTGTGCTCGCTAAAGGATGCCATCCCTCAGCAATGAGAAAAACTCGGGTCTATACCAATAAGACCCAGAATTACATTTAAAAAAAAAAATAATATAGACAGAGCTGACATAATAGAATTTTATTAAAATGTATTCCGTTAAATAGCTTTTAAAAAAAAAAAGAAGTAATTTATTAAATACAAAAGGAACAAATGTTGACAACAGCTGTTTCTAAAATCCTTTAGTGTGAAAGGTTACCTGTCAACCATGAGAAAGAGGCTTCCGTTAACATTTCAGAATCCTAATTCAGAAAATGTCTTCACGCTTCAATAAGGATAATCAATCAACATGATGGTCATTGCTGTCATTCCCCACTCCCTCCTCCTCTCTTAATCTCTGCCTCTCATACATGCAGTTGGAACAAATAATGAGCAGTTCTTACATAACACGTTCATCTCAAGACAACGTAAAAAAAAATAACTGAGGAACAAACAATCACCTTTTCTTACAAGTTATTTCAAAAAGAAAAATACTGTGTCTGCTAAATATCACATCGTGGTGTCTCAGCGGTAGAGTGCTCATCTCTGGTGCTTAGGGTCATCAGTTCAGCCTTAGCTCATGCCATGTGGACTTTGTGATGGACAAACACAGTCTACGTGGTCTTTCTCGGTGTTCACCTGCTACTTTCTTCATTCAATCAGTTCTCCCATCATCACCCATATGGCCTGAATCAAAAATTACCTAAAGGCCAAAATTCAAAATCAAATTTAAAAATATCACTCTTCGTAAAATAATTGACCTCGTCGTGGCCTAGAAGTTAGTGCGCTCGCTTTCTTTGCGCGTGCTCAGGGGTTCAATTCTCGCCGAACTGTCTTGAACGGAGTGGTTCGGAGCACACTTTACAAAAAAAAAACTGTAGGTCCCATCCTTAGAAGGTCACCAGTTCGTTTAGGTTGTAAATAACAATTCAATGAATTGTAAAATAATTTATCAATTGTAACGATGATTGTCAAAACAAATTCTTTCTACTCTCTCACAAGCTTTATTTTCGTTGTTGAACCTTTATCTTCATGAAGAAGCAGAAATGAATGGCTAATTGTTAACATATTGTGAATGGAGAACATATTAAAATTTATAAACGAATTTTAGGCCAGCGAAAATCTCGCCACATAACTTAGTTCTATCGATTAAAAAAACAAAACAAAAATGACCAACAAGTTATTTAGATATCGTGCATATTGAACGTTAATTGGTTACTCATTTAAGCTGCTAATTTGGGAAGAAACCGTTGATCCAGTAATATCCGGATATTGAAATGTTGGTAGATGCTTGGAGATTCTAATAATCTTACAGGAAATCTAGTAAATTTCCTTTCCATTTCAATTTAGTAGCCCAATTCAAGGGGAAAACGATGAAACTCCATCTGGACTCATTTGGCAAAAGAATGAAAAATAAAGCTTCAAGTCCCATTGAAACACATTGAGTTGTTTAAACATTCTTTTAATGTGAGTAATCATTCTACGTATATTGCCACAAGAACGTGATTGAGCCTAGAAACAAATGTTGATTGCTGCAATTTCAATGTGTCCGGCATTTTTTTTTTTCAAAATTCTGGCTTTTTTCGGAGTTTGTACGGCATTTGACAATTTCCAGTTGGTAACCAACCCTAGCTGGGAACGAATATTTTGTTAAAGGGTAAATAGTGAGAATTTCACTTTGATCATGGGCTAGTATTGAAGCCTAGGATACGAATAATTTAAGAAAATTAGTACACATTGTTTATATTTTTTCTCTCTCTCAATTTGTGGCATACTAGGTTTTACAATTGCACTACTCAATTCTAAAGTAACTAAAATCTAATAGTTTATGTAATATATTTAATATTTAATTTATATTCGCTTTCTCACTTCATTTTTTTTTAATTAAGTGATGCAAAGTATTAATTTCTCATATGATCTATAGATGGTGCTTGTAACATTAGAGTAAAGAAAACCGAAGCAACAATTACGAGTTTTGCTCTTGTTTCTTTCTGTGAATTACTTTGACTTTTAATTTTTTAAGTATATTTGAATATATTTCTTTGTTATTTTGAGCTTTGCTGCAACGGTTGTTGTAGTTAAATGGTATAACCTGGTTTTATTTAGTGACGAGATGTGCTTATCATATGAGAGAACGAATACCAGGATAAATTTTGTAGTGTCACTACCTAAACGTTTTATACCGAGTGTTGATTCATAGTTAGATAAGATCTTTCTCTTCGACGCCTTTCTCTTTATCTTCTAAACAGCAACCAGGGATTTGAACTATTAATATTAGCTGCATGGCGAAATATGACCACATCTCTCATCAAAAGTAAGTCATAATGCATTGTACTGACACGGTAAAGGTTAGGTTTATTTTGGGACCACCCTGTACATTTATTTCTTCTCATACATATTTCTACGTAGTTCGTCCAGTTATTAAAAATATGCATTATCATTTCCTGATAGTAGAACCATCTATATCAGCGTCATCTAGTGGTCATATTATTCGTTATCTTGTTTTGTACTTTGTGCTGAATCATGAATAATATCTTTTAGCGTTAGTGTTACCTGAACAAAACAGGAAACGCTATTCAGAAAATACGTAAACAGAGCTTGCTTGCTCTCAAGTTAACTCTGGCACGTTGCTTTGTGTAGATTTTTATGCTTGGTATGTGAATACGATACGCCTGTGCATAGTCTAGTCATTTTACTGGGTTTCGTCATATTGAACACGTAATACTGTATATGTCTTCCATTTCCGATTGATATAATCTAAGATCCCAGGCCGAAAACGAGAGGTGTATCTATATGTCGTCTCTAGAAGCAAAGAGATACAAGCAGTGATTCCACCAGACCCCCCCCCCTGTGAGGGGTGTCACCCCTCAAATCTTCGAGGACACCCCGAAACTATAACATTTTTTTGGTCAAAAACCGATAGAAATAGTGCAAAACTCTATTTACACCCTCCCAATTTTGACTTTATACCCCCCCCCCAAACTAAAAATCCTGGCGGAATCCCTGGAGGACACAAGTGAGGTAAACCTAACTTCGAGGGAAAAAAAAGTTCAAAATTGAACAGCTATAGTAATTGCATGAATTGAACTGTATAACAATTTTGGTGGTTGTGAATTAACTCTTGTATTATTGTCTGACTAGCTGATCAGAAAAAATTCAGTTTTCCAAAGCAAGAATGTGCTCATAACTGATTAATTAATAACAATCGGCTCATGCCCTTTGGCGTCTAAGGTAATGCGTGGAAGGTAGAAACAGCAGTTACAAGTCATTTCTTTTTTAAAAAAACTTTCTCTATATTAATATGACATAATGGAGGCGTTTAATTATGTCCCTGCATTGTATTAATATACTGTAGTATAAAAAAAAATACAATAAGAAGCGATACAAGAAACTTTATACTTTAAAAAAAATATTTTATGGCCTTTAAGCATCGCACGCAGGTTTACTCCGGGATATTGTGGGGAGGGAATGTTGGAAGGTACTATACTATCCCGGCATTTGCCTGATGTGACAGAAAAAAAATGAAAAATCTAAGTCAGGATAGGCTACCACTTGGATTGCTCCGAGGACCTTCCAATTCCTCTAGCAACTGGGCTACGGTCATTCGATTCGTGAGTCTTGAAGCCCGGACTCCCAGATCCCTCACAGTACGTATGACAGTTTGGGTTCTTCAGCGGCAAACATGCGCTTCCTTTGTAAATACACACACTCCTTTATATTCGTTGTAGTGAGGCGTATTGTTCAATAAGGAAATTCTTTCCCTGGATGGGAGTTTGTGTTGCCCACGGTCCTTAGTATTATTTATTATTAGGCTGGGTTCAGACGTCAGAGTTACAACATTTCTGCTCGCTATTTTAATACTATGTATTCTTTTGTAAAAATTGGAGATTTTTCAACTACGATTTTTGCTATTATCATATCGGATTTTATAATTTTCTTCCGCTTTACTTCTGATTTGGAAAATTGTAGCTAGAACCTTGCTTTATGATAATCCTTATGCTTTGTTGTAAGCATTTCAGTACTTTTTCGTAGAGTCGCAACAGACATTCTGATAGATCCCCCTCTGAAATTCTCTAGCACCCCCGTTCAAGTTATTTTTTTTTACAGTCAACAATCAATACAATCCATGCAAAACTACTTACAGCCTTGCTATTTTGACTTTATACCCCCCCACCCCCATCGCCTCAATTGAACATTCTGGCTGAAATTTTGGATGACTATAAATTTCTATGTACAGTAGAGTCTCGTTTAACAGAATTTGATGAGACCAAAGGCGATTCGGTTAAATCGGAAACAGTGATTTACATCCTGTAGTTTCGTACTGTACTTACAGTTCACTACATGTTAAAAGAACAGGTACAGATTAAAATTTACGTGTGTTTTTATTAATGTGCTGTATTTTTACTGAACCTTCCAATGAATTTTCAAATAATTATTTCATAATTAAAAGTATAAACTAAATGTAGCATCTCAAATTTACTCAAATCATTTTTTTTTTTACTGCGTCGAGATTCGGTTACTCGCGATTCGATTAATCGGGACTCTAGTGTATTTGTTTTCAATATTCTGGGACGAAATTCAGTGTTCTCAGGTTTTCCTCGCAATATTTCTCTCAAAATACTGATTCCCCCTCCCCATTTTTGTCAAATTCCCGCCTGCTAAATTTACTTTCAAAATTACTGATTTTTTTTTTAAAAAATGCCAAAAAGACTCAATAAAATTATTCGATTTTTCCCCCTCTTCTACCCTTCATGTGACCTAGATTTTCCCGTTTTCCGAGAAATTTCCCTCCGCCTGACAACACAACGAAATACATATCAGGGAGAATAATAGCATGAAGAGTCCTCGATAGACACCTAGTGACCAAGTTTATTAATTGTTGTACATGACCCATTGTTGCAGTCTTTCTATTGTTACGTACTGACTCACTTTGTTAAAACTGTTTACGCTTACAGCACTTGAGGAAGCATTGCATTTCGTCGACACTTAACCAATTTCATGACTGGATTGTACTGAATACATAATCACTATTTGTGTATTCATATAGTTAACGATTGCATAACAATGGAAAGTGAATTCAATTGTTATGAACGAAAGGTGTTGGTGGGACAACCTTGACTTTATAAGAAAATTATCTCAATCATTTACCGGATGCATCGCTACACGTGGAGTTTAGTAAGTGCAAATTATAAAATTCAAGAAAGAAAGTACACACTGTTTATGGTACTTAGGACGATACCGACGCCAGACAACGTTCTGAGGTGTGTACAATACGGTTGTTTTTCTTCCCGGGAAATAGGAAACTGTACAGGAATCGAGGTGTGCGTCCCAGTGTCCCGAAAAGAATTCTCGATACGCATAAATGTCCTGTTTTTCAACAAAGGAGAAAGAATGGCAAAAAAAATCGTCTTTCCTCTTTCTTTTCACGTTTATTTTCTCTTGAATTTATCAACACAGCAGCTGAAAAAAAGAAAGAAAAAGTAAATCCTTGATTACATACAACGTGAATTTAATTAAGTAAGAGATTCAACTACCTTCACAGTGAATGATAATACATCAGTTTCATTGAGCTAGGGACAAAGAGTTTTGATGCTTAATTTTTTTTATTGTTCTTGGTATTACTCTTTGTTTCCATCTGTCTATTGCTTCAGACTTCTTTGAACCACACACAATTATTTTGTTTTGGTAATTTGCTGGTAACAGTACCAAGGAGAAAAGTACACTTTGTTTAATAAAACGGGACACGCAACAATGAGAAATGTTATGTTTAAAAATATCGATCAAAAATAAATTTATAAGGTGGGAGAAAAAAATGTGTTTTTTTTTTAATTTTCCTTCCTTTTATGCAACAATGGCCGTGTGTTTCCGTTGCTTGGACCAGGGAATATTTTTGCAATTTTAAAGATGAGTAGCGGATTACCCGCCACTGTAATTACTTAGAACGCAACGAAAATAATTAAAGTGTTTAACATTTTTTTTTTTTTTTTTAATTTTATTTTACGCAATTCAAAGATTTTTCGGAAATTAGTAGCGTCCTTGATTTTCACTTTTGAAATATAGCAACCTTGATGTGTGTGTGTTTGTTTTATTATTATTATTAATATTATTACTATTATTAATCGACAAAGCTAACCGAATGTTGCCAACTGTCGAGCCAACAAATTAAAAAGTAATTAAGATCTCTTAATTTAAGATCACTGAACCCAAAAGTAAAATAGAGTTTTCTCTATACCAGATTTCATACAGGCACTGCGATTAGCCAGGATATTCAGTTTGGGTGGGTTGCAAAGCGAAAGTTAAGGGGCTGTAAGTAGAGTTTTTGAGAGTTTCTGTAGATTTATAACAGTAAAATTTTTAAAATTGGGAGTATGGTTGACGATTGGGAAAGGTGACACCCCAGTGTGAGGGTCTTGCGTTTTGGAGGGCTGTAATCTAAACTTCGGGGGGTTAGTAAGCTTTAAATATAGTTTTCTAGGGGTTATATCGACTTTTAATCCTAAATTTTTATAAAGTTGAGGAGTGTTCGAGAATTTTGGGGTTCTGGTAGAATCCCTGGGCGCTGTCGTGAATTTTTAGTATAAAGAAAGTTTGCTAGATTAAAATGAAAAAGGTCTTTCGCTTTAAGTAGTCATTCCGCCAGACCTTCCCTGTGGGGGAGGGGTGTCACTCCCCAAAATCCTTGAGAGCACCCATCCAACTTTAAAAATTGTACGGTCAAAAATCGATAGAAACGGTGCAAAACTCCACTTACACCCTCTCGTTGAAAATCCTAGCGGAATCCCTGGATTTCAGAGTCACTAGATTTAAAAACGTCTGAATGTATTGAAGTCACTGGAGGAAAATCAGAAACCAGTTTCTATCTGTTCTGATTGAGGAACTATTACAGACAGACGAACGGCCAAACTGAACTTGAAAGGAAAACAAACAAAAAAATGACCCGTTTTCGAAACTTGATCTCATCCGGACAAAATATTAATGTTGAGGGAAAGAGCGTAGATAATGTAGTGTACTGGACTTCCGATCAATACTACGGAGACACGTAGATTTCATTCCTTCTACCAGTTAAACTAACTAACTCTATGGCGTACGAAACACGCAAGTTCATCGCCGCAGTAACAAACGTTCGCCATTGAATTATATCCTGGGCAACGTCAAGCCAGTTTTCATCATAAACATCTACCTCTCGAAGATCCATTGTAATATTGTCATCCCAACGACATCTCGGTCTTCCCAGCGGTCTCTTTCCCTCCGGTTTACTAACCAAGATGGAATATAATCTTCGTTTTTCCCCCATCCGAGCTACATGACCTGCTCATCTCAGCCTTCGTGATTTCATTATTCTTATAATGTCAGGTGAATCATACAGTCTATGAAGTTCTTCATAATGTAGTCTCCTCCATTCTCCGGTCTCCTTGTCTCGTTTCGGTCCGTATATTTTTTTTCAATACCTTATTTTCAAACACTCGTAATTTATGTTCATCTGCTGGGTTGGAATCCAACTTTCGCAACCGTAAAGTATTACCCGCAAAATAACAATTTGCCCGATGCTAAGCGACTTTTTATTTCTTCCGTGATCTCATTCTTGCTAGTTACATATGCTCCCAAGTGCTTAAATTTATTTATTTCCTCTATTATCTCGTTCTTAATTGTTGTGTATCTATTTCCTTCATCCTCTGTGTTTCGGCTTGTTATCATGTTTTTTGTTTTCTCTACGTTCAACCGGAGAACTATCTCATCGCAAGCTTCTACTAAGACATCGCTGTTACTTTGTAGTGCCCCTATATCTTCCTCTAATAAATCTACATCATCCGCGTATGGGAACAGTTGGTTCAAGACATTCAACGTTAATCCCTTGTCCTCTTTTATTTTTAAAATCGCATACTCTAAAGCAAAGTTAAACAGTAGTGGTGACAAGGCATCGCCTTGTTTCAATCCGTTGCGAATCTTGAAACTATCTGACAAATTATTACCTACCCGTCCTCTGCTTATGAGGTCGCTGAGACACATCCTTATTATCTGAACAAGTTTTTTCGGTATTTCAAATTGAACCAGATTATTGTATAGTTTTTCCTCCCTTTTGATAGAATCAAATGGTTTCTTAAAATCTATGAACAACTTGTAAACCGTCCAATTGTATTCCCACTTCTCTTCTCCTGCTTCCGGCTAATCTGAGACTTATAAGGGTTTTCCTCCAGTTTCACCAAGTGGAAACTGGGATGATACCTTAAATAAGGTCCTAACGCTATCTTCCCAATTTTTGTTCACGAAATATTGCTCGCCGAGTGACGTCATCCCTTGTAGATATGACAAGCTGAGGCTACAGCAAGCTGTGAAGTTCATAGAAAATTAATTAATTGAGTACAAGGATTTAATTAACCAGAGTCATTGAACTATCAAAGTCCTTAAATCCATTTGCCCTCAAGCGAGGTAGAATGGTGTGGTGAGGAAGAGGCATTCTATGGGATATTTCATACTTGGTCTGTGCTCTATTTTAGTTTCAAAACTCAAACGTGGATTGGACTCTACTGGATGTGGTACATACAGTTTTGGTTTCGTGTACATTATGTTGTAGATTTTTAAAAAAATGAATAAACACTGCAAGATATACGCTTCTTGATCCTTATGTAGAAGTTGTAATGAATGCAGTAAAATTTAAATCTTCAAATTCTACAATTTCCCAATGAATTTCTATCAGAACTGCAAAATACTTAGAGCAACCTACTATGAATTAGTGTACTTTAAATGTTTAACTTCGCTCAACTAAAAATTCTATTATTCCACTAAAGATTCAACCATTAAACTGCATTCGATTAGTTTAGTACAGTTAAATTAACAATATACATATATGGTCATCTAGTGACATCTACCTCGTATTTATCGAGAAGATCCATTCATCCACCGAGAACTCGAGTAATCATGAGTTTATTATTTTTTTGGCGTCAGCAATGCAGAATGGAATTCCGAAAAGAAGAAAGGACGTACAACTACTCTTTCCTTCCGTGAAAATGACTCACAAACACCTTGTGTTAGCTTCGATTTCTTCCGCTCAACAAAGGCAGCGAAAAAGTTTTGGAATGTGCTGACGACTTGAGTCATAATCTAATTACTATCCAGGTATGTTTTAATAAATGTTTGCAAGTTTTATCATTATCAGAATATGTTTACAAGTAATGGCTATGACGAACAGTTCATGAGTTAAACGGAATATCATAGAGACCAAGTACAATTTAACGTATCTTTAGTGCTTTTGCTAAGGGTAGGTCATCTCCATCTCCAGTAGTTAGGGTAAGGGAAAATTTAGTCATCTCCATTAGTCTTTTTTTTTTTTTGCAGTTTTTTATCCTTGATACTATTAGAGACTCGTATCTGCCTTCCTTTTATTTTCCTTTCATCGATGCATGCCGCGTAAACAATGCAAACCAGTTTCGCCCACACTAATTCACTAATTTCATTACTTCCTCAGGCCTTCAGGAGTGAATTTCAGTACTGGAGGATGGCCTTTCGAAAGCTCCCTACAAAACGGTCATAGCTGAGTTGATAGAGCATTGGCTACGCTTTCGGGAGATCATGGGTTCGAAACCAGTTGCTGAGGATCCCGACTGAAGTTTTTCCAATTATTTCCTCAGTCACACCATACAAATATCGGGATGGAATCTTCAACTAAGGACCTGACCAACTCCTTCCTGCATCATTCCCCCCCACACAGTAAAAGAAATAGTGTGTTAATTCAACACTTTTCGGTGTCCCAGCGTGACTACCACATTTTGTGTTACATCAACACAACACACGCTACTAGCAGCAAGGATAAAAGTTACGGCTGCAACGAGATTTGAACATGGGTTGCTGAATTAGAAGTTCAGCGTCATACCGTCTTTTCTTAAAAATATATTTTGCCCTAAGCGGACTGTCTTTACTTGTTCAACTTGTTTTTACTTAAATTATATGTGTATTATACTTGTGTGTACATATTATCACTAACTACTGACAGCACAATTAAAATCACATCCATACCCGAGGTGGGATTCAAACCCACGATCCTTGGGTCGCCGGACTACCGCACTAGTGAGCACGACCACCTGGACCGGCATTGTCTGTTCTAAATTCCCATTCATTAAATTGAGAATATTTCTATGGAAGCAAGCAATCAAGATGGTGACAGGCAAACACTTGATATTAAATAAACACCGTGTGTTGTGCTGATTTAACACAAAAAGTGAGAGTCACGCTCGGACACCGAAAAGAGTTGAATTAACACAGACATTTTTTACTGTGCACCCAGACTAAACTGTAGGTGCGTAGAGGTCATATTATTGTTAATATTATTATTATTATTATTATTATTATTATTATTATTATTATTCGGTTAACAGTTTGCATAAGATTCTTTTGGTTAGATGGTCTCGGAGTTCGCATAGTGCTCAGGAAACATGCACGCTCAATTCATCCTGTCATCTAGCGCTGGCTGAAATTTTACATCGTTTGTCCCAGTTTTAACCAAGTGAATGCCAGAATGGTACATTTTCTTAGTATCGGAGATTTCCGATTCTGCAACTGCAGATAGCGCTAAGCAGAAGACGACAGCAAAAGCTGGACGCAAAACTTCAGAACTGAGCAAGAGCAGAAACAAACATGAAAATCTACGCGACTGCGGACTAACGCTCCAGTCACTGCTATTTCCATCCCTGAAACGTGCTCGCTGATGGATGTCATCCTTCAGATTATGACAGTCTTAGATCATAGTCCATCTCATAAGTAAATTAAATTTAAGGATTTTCATTTATTAAGTATTGCCATTCCGGTTTTCACAGTCGATATGTTACTTCCCGAAATAGATTTTTCTGTTTGCTTGTAGCCTACAACTGCCTACATATTACTTACGCATGGTTAGAGCACACAACTAATCTTAATCAGAACAGGTATGTAAATATATATAATTGTGTCTTTCTCTTTATAGTGTGTATACTATAATTCAAGAAAATGTTAAGCTTTGAAATGATTATGCAGACAGAAAAAAAAAAGGTATAAATTACCCGTAGTTACATATTTTGAATAACTCTCATTGATAGTATGTTGAATCATAACAGCTTATTTCATATCATTGTAGATGTCAGAACGCATACCAGTAACATAATGGGTCGTTTACGTCATAAGTATTCGTGTTTACAAACCATTTTGTCACGTTATTTTGAAGTGCATTTGGATTACAAGCACGCTGTTTGGACTTATTTTTCGACGAAAAAAATGTTACGTAATTTGCTCACACGTTTTTGTTATTTCCGCAATAATTTTTGCTCTGTTGATGATATTCAAAGCAATTGAAATAAAGCTATTGTATCGGCGTTTGATACCGTGTGGCATGACGGGCTCCTATACAAGCTCTATTCATTAAACTTACGAACAACCATCATTCGCTGGCTTAATAATTTCCTAACTAACAGAACTACTCAAGTTAGAACAGAGGACGTTCTCTCAGAAAAAATATACATTCAACGCGTTGTCCCGCAGGGTGCGGCACTCAGTCCGAACCTCTATCTAGTATATGTAAATGACACTCCCATACCACACAATATACATACAAAACTGGGACTATTCGCCGACGACACTGCGTATTGGACCAGTGCTCGTACTGTGGAGGTTGCAATTAAACAACTACAGGCAATAACAGATGAATTTGTTTCGTGGTGCAGAACATGGAAGCTGCATTTGAACCAGAACAAAACTCAGTTCATTCTTCTCTTTCCGTCAGGTAGGGGAACTCGTAAAAACAAAGAGAAATTTTTAAAAATCAAAAATACAAAAATCAAACCCAAAAAAACCGCTAAGTATTTAGGAGTTACCCTTGACCATAGGCTAAATTTCAAGATGCACATCAAAGAAAGACGGACAAAAGGACTCAGTACCCACAATTTACTTAAATCATACTTTCGATCAGAACTCTGACAAACCATCAAAATTAGACTTTACTTAGCAATATTAAGACCTATGGTCATGTATGGTCACGAACTATTTCACTCCGGCATAAATTTGGAAAAGATAGAAAAATTCGAAAGATACTGGATACGGTATATGGAAAAATTATGGACTGCGGACAAAATTCAATTATACAACAGAATTCCCATAGTTCCCATTGATTCATATTTGAAGGAACGTAGGAAAAGATATATTGAAAATGCAACACACAAAAACTTCATACAGGAAAACCTACCAGAACACATTGAAGACAGAATTAAGAGGCATATTATAACTTATAAAGAATTACTTTCATATTTAATTTAAAACAGGAACATAACAGTGACAAGATCAAAACAACATACTCTAATCTTCGTCATGGATGCGAAACTGAGCTCATACAAAATCATTACAAAATAGTATTTTGGATGACAACATCAATAAATTTTACTCTCAACACCTTTATTTACCTAAACATCATTCATCCTTTTACAGTTTCACCTGGTTTGAATTCTGGCAATTTTACTTAAGATTGATCTGTTCTTCTGGACAATGCCTTTAGGCTCACTCAAATAAATAATGGGGGAAAGTGGATTTTCTGGGGGCTTGCTTGGGGCGCTGCCTGGGTCCTGGTGCTTAATCCGGTTCATTTCAAACATAAATCTAACAATTTTTCTAAACAATTTCAAATTAACTCGAAGGACGAAAGTAGCTTATCAGAGCTAGAAGTCCAGCTACGGTGGCCCTGCGGGCCCATAGTATTACTTTAGCGGCTATTGTAGTATTTTGTATTATTGTAGTATTGTAGCATTCGTCTTGCGAAGCTAACAAAAAGTCTAGGAAACCGATGCAGTTAAGATCCACGGGAATATCACTTAAGCCTGCTTGTTTCAGCAGTATCGTTCCAAAGTCTGAAATCATCATTACTGAACCACAGATTTAAATTACTCTTATCGTAATGATTAAAAATAAACGAAGTATTTGTATCTTCAATGTTTTTTCTTAATTGCTTTCCCCGAAATGGAGATAATCGCACGCTAATAGATGCGATAATAGATGATACCGTGACAGCAACCGAACTGATAAAGAATGTATGGCATTGAACAATGATGGAGTACGATATTTGAGTAAATTAATACATGCAAAAGGCACACATGATAACTGTGCTTCGAACCCAGACTCAAACTATACATCTTTTTTAAAACTAGTACTGGAATAGCATGACTGTCAGCCTTCAGTCATATTGGGATTGGCCGCAGTGACTCAATGGTAGAGCGCTCACCTCTAGTGCTTAGAGTCATCAGTTCGATCCCTGCTCGTGACGTGTGGGTTTTGTGGTGGATAAACACAGTGTACCTGAGCTTTTTCGGTGTTTTCCCGTTTCCTTCCACTTTCTTTATTCTTTCAAACATCCCTTCATTATCCATCCGGCTTGAGCCAAAGTTGACTAAAATAAGGCCTTAAAAATTAAACTAAAAGAATTCAATTCAAAATTTGGTCACGTGAAATATCAAGCCACTGACCATTTCGCTATCGGAAAGAGCAACGTTTTATGTCCACGTCATTTTGGAAACAAGTAATCATTTTCATCTACTCAAGACATTTTACGTTGTACTCGTGGTTTCTTAGCATTTTCGTTCAAGAGATTTAAACATCTCCGTGCAAGAAATTCTTCTGTCCTCAAATCAAAAGGACATTTGATTGTTCTCAAAGTTTCTAAACATTTGATGATGTTTCTTGTGACTTTCAAATGACAAGATGAATACAGTAAAATTGGCTTTTATGTAACTCGTATAATTTAATGGTAATCATACTGTAATGTAAAAAAATAAACAGAAAATAATAGCAATTTTAAAAAGGTCAATTGTCAGACGTAAGCTTTCTTTTTCCCCCTCTGATGTACTGTATCTTCATACAGGAAAAACAAATGTCAACTTGTCTTTTTATAGAATAAGAAAAATGAATTATAAATACAGACATTTGCATTGAAAGATATAAAATTTAACCTTCAAATGACAAACTCTGGTGATGCAACGACATTGCCTTGGAAACAATTTGCCTTTGTAACCTATCGTCACTGCCGTGAAGTAATTTAGTTAATGCTATTTAACTCGTCAACTCAAATTTAGCGTGACAAAAATTATAGTGCTGCCATCTGGATTTTGTTTTTATTTTCTGTTGATTATAGTAATTGACTAACTGCAAGCAGGGAAGTTTAACATCTGAAGGTTTCTGAGCAAGGTGAACCAATGATGGTTTATATTGTCTTTCCATTCGAAATTTGCAGATTCTCAACTACTTAAGGTTAATGTAAAGCAACGATCTCGAACAAAAGATGGCAGCACTACCTCCGTGTATGTCTAATGTATTTTTATAGTTAGACACGAAATTAGAATCCTGCTCCTACAAAAATTCAAGCCGAGAGTTCTAACTTTCAACCATTTTTTGTTCATTGTTGAAAGAGCTTCATTATTATAGATTTGATATTCACAACAATAATCAAGCGATTTCAATAATGAAGAAAAATGAAAATAAAAAATCGGCAACTCTCGAATTGCTTGAAAGTTAGAACTCTCTAGGCTTAAATTTGTAGGGGCATCACTGAAATTTCGTGCAACGATAAAAATATATTAGACATATACGGAGGTAGTGCTGCCATCTTTTGTTGGAGATCGTTGCTTTACATTAACCTTAATTCAGTTATCTTCTCTTTGGTAAACGAAACCAGGTTATGAGACAATGAACGATACCACACATGCGCATTTGGTCCCTTTTCAAATCCGTTTTCACCGACTTTCCATCTCTCTGTAATGCACGCTAAGAGACAGGTCCTCTTCAATTGGCTACATTTCTTCACTTCAAGAATTTACTCCACACTGTTAAAAATTTTGGAAAAGTTCCTTAATATATATCCAGTAATGCCAGTAGATGGATGGAATGTTGTGGAAAAATACCGAGAGATTTGTTTTGCGTTGTTTGATGTTCTCAGTTTGCAGCTTCAGTATGCTTTTCGCACATGCGCAGAAAGAGAAAACAGTTTCTTATCGTACCCAAAGAAGCAGTTTTGATCAAGTGTTTTCTGCTGCCATTTTAATAACATATTTTAGTAGAAATGGGAGATACCCTCAGAGAATGGGGATTACGATTCCTAGTTCACACTAAATTCAAACGAGCGGAATTTCGCTCGATTTGAGCGGAATATTTAATCTTTTGAGAGCGGAAAGACACACCGCTCTTTTAGAGTGATTTTCCATCAAAAGGAAAAGATGAGAAATTCCCGCTCGAAAAAAAAATGGGGTCTATTGCAGTCCATTTCGATGGGAACGTGGACATGATATATTTTTAGGTAAATTTCCATCAATCTTTCGAACATGGGAACGGCGCAATAAAATGTTGAAAATGTAAAAAATATGCAAAAGGGAGCATTTATTCATGTAAGTAGTAAGAAACAAAAGCAATTCACTTTTGAATGAAAAAACAGTTTAAAAAAAACTTAATCTCGGAGAGGTTGAAACCCCGTAACAGACAGCTATCCAACGCCTTAACCCTTTGTTTTCTGACTGCGAGAATACGCCTTCGAAATGTTTTTTTTTTCGTCTTGTCACGTACTTGAGAACAACATTCGAAGATTTCTTACTTCTAGCGTCTTCTGATATATTTTTATCACGGAGAAATGTTTTCAAGTTTTATCAAATTTCAAGAATAAATTACATCCAAAAAGCATCGGAATTCCATCTAGAAAGATCACATTTTCCACTGAAAGACAGAGCGTATCGTTGAAAACCACTCTTTTCAATTGAAAGTTCCGCTCTTAAAAGAGTGCTCCCTCTTTCCGCTTTAAGAAGACTGAATCTTCATCTCCTTTGATTTAGTATGTTGACAAATAGAAAAGTGATTAAAATGTGGCGTTCGTCGCGGGAGTTGCTTCGTTTGTGTTCTTTGTTCAGCCAACCACTTCTGACACTCTATTCTGTTTTGATCTAGTGTTTTGTTATGTCTGGCAGCTCAGTCAAGTCGCCGGCTGAGGTAGTCATCTGGTCTGGGGTGTTAGGCCAGCGTCTCCAAGGTTGAAGCAGGATGTTTGTGTGTGCTTTAACTTGTAAACGGAAAATACACGTAATAATCGTTAAATAAACAAGAAAAGTCGATAAAATGCTCCACTTCTGACTGAAGAACCCGTATTTCAATATCTTTTCTTCTTTCCTAAACTAGCAGTACCTCTAAAAACTGAATTATGGCTGGGTTTTACTAGTGAAGTGGCTGGAAATTTACAAGCAGCTATGTTTACCTAGCTTTTTCCTCTTTTTTTTTTTTTTTTTTTTTGTACAGTGTACAAATCCCCGCTATGACTCGACAAAAAGTAACGCTGCTCCCCCCGAAAACCGCTTCCACTTTCCAAACTACAAAACTTGTTCAGAATTTTTCGTCTATGTCTCCTGATCACATCAGACTATGGAAAATTCTCATTCAAGCTACGATGACAAGATTGAAAACTACAATTGTAAAATCCCTTTAGATTTTTAAGTTTCAGTTTTATAACAATATAATTTAGTCAGGAGCGTATCATCTGGACTATCTAGGCTACCACAGCAACCTAAGCTTGTGAACAAATATTTTCATCTACACGAGTAATATTAATTTACATGAAAGGGAGGCTAGAACGCCTGTCGTCATCATTATCATCATCAGTACTATCTGTGAGCTCCGTACCCTCTTTCTACTTATTACTTTGGCTAGTGGCAGTCAAAACTGTGAATCCAGAATACGCCACTGAATTTAGTTTAGTGGCTGAGAGAAGTCGTCCAATGATTAAGAACACTGTTATGCATCCTCTTTGACCCCTCGTAGATCCGCCACTGACTAATCGTAACATGAAAAGTGTAAACTTAAGGCTAATCCGATAATAACGTACAGATGTGCATTTTATCAGTATTTCCAATTTAGGAATGCAAAGCCAAAATTCGAATAAATAACGGTTTTTAAATAAAGTATTGTAGAGTTTCTATTGATTTTTAATGTGGATAATTTTTAATGTGAAAGTTCGGAGATGTTCGAGAATTTGCGTGGGAAGGGGGTCTCGCAGAAGTCCTGGCACAAACGGACAAAGTAAAATTGAAAAGACTATGTTTAAAAAGGGGAGGGGAAGTGCGCCAAGAATCAACTATTTTGACAGAATTTAAAAAGCGCCTATCGTAATGCTAGCACCACCTGCTAGACCTAAGGGAAAGTATCGTTCCTTAGTTTATTACGAAGGAGACAAGAGATCTATCATCTAAAAAGATGCAAGTTACATTTTGATGGAAATCACAAAACTTTGTTTATTCACTACAAAGTTTACTTGTTTTGCATTATCATCGTTTTCTTCATAGACTCTTAAATTGCTTAGATTCTACTTATTGGGTCATATTTAGTTATTTTTAAAAGGTATCAACTGCTCATATAGTTGCGTGCTGAATTCTTAGAATTTAAATTTATTTATGGTCTTTCGGCACCTAAAACTCAGACTGGAAGAGGAAGGAGTCGACCAGAGCCTAATTTGAAGGCACCACCTGGTGTGACAAGGAAAAAAACCCAGTCTGGATAGGCGGCAGCTGGAATCGTTCCAAGAACCTTCCGATTGCTAAGCCAACGCTCTATCAAGTGATCTACGGCTACGTGGTTTTTAATACCGATTTATACCAGCATTTTTTAAAACTGAATCTTCCGTCAACTTGACTTCCAACAGCATGAAAAATTTTGTAGCCTAAAATCCCTAACAGTTTAGTATCGATTTAAACATAAAAGGCTGTGTAGGTACAGGAAATTTCATACTATTTGTGTTTTGCTCACCTTGTCAGAAGCAGAGGACGAAACTTACACATATATATTGTTCGAGAATAACAGTTTGTTAACACATCCAATTAGAGTGACTCTTAGACTTAGGCATTGGGTGCGAAACTTTGTAGGAATGTTCTGTAAGTTTAGACAGCTGTGAATAACATTTTATGACTATTAGAAATGGTCGAGTGGGAACCATTCTCAAAATTAGATCCACTTGATATGGAATTACCTATCCTTAACTTATACTTATGAGCCAGACAGACAACTATGGCCTAAGCCTGTCACGAGTCTTGAGAATAATCCCAATAAGTGAGCACATTTCCGACGGCAGGGACCATACCGACAATCGTCCGGTGTAACTGGGAAAATACTTAGATAACCTTAACTACTATGATTGATAGGACTCGAATCTACTTACCTTCCCGGGGACGCCTATGGTCGTTAACCATTAGACCGCCGCGATCGAGTTTTGGTCAAAATAATTTATGTTTCAAAATGCATGTTTCGCTGATATGAACAGAACCGCAACTAAGGGAGAGCAAAGGGAGTGCGTGCCTCAGGCGTCCGATACCAAAGATAAACAAGAAGCGTTGTACGCTTTGGCTTCTTAGAAGGGGCGCCAAAATCGGAGTTTGCTCCCCGAGTTGCAAAAAACAAGCTGACCTGGAAATGAACAATATATGAAACAAAACTGGTAAGTGTTGAAAGAGATAGTAGTTTCCTCGAACCGTATGAACAGGCCCGTATTAAATGCGGAGCGGTTGGAGTGATTGCTCCAGGGCCCCGCGACCAAGGGGGTCCAAAAGACTTTTTAAAAATTACTAAAAGAAACATCTCACCACAAATGTTTTTAAAAAAATCACATGACTCACTCCTATACAATTTAGAGACCTTTTTGAAAATGTTGAGAGAGTGCCCCCATCATAAAGATAACGTAACCTTTTTTCATGATGAGCCCCTAAATTATCCATAATTATAATATACTAATAAAAAAATCAATTAAAAGTAGACTTGCCAGATTTAACCGAGACACCTCACACAACGAATGTCAATATGCAGATTAGCATTGAAAACTTTGTATGGTAAGCAAACGTAAGTTCTTTTATTGCTAAATCCAAGTCCAAACACTGGCCGGGAAGTCGGGACACCTCCTAAAACCCAAAAATGTCGCGGTCAAACCGGGACGTCTGGCAAGCCTAATTAAAACTACTGTAAATTTGTTTCAAAGTTGCTTGCTTGCAAAAAGCTTACTCTGTTGTGCCTGTATTATGAGCCGATGACTCATACTGAAGCGAGTGGGGCCTCATGTATTTTCCAGCTCCAGGGCTCCCAATGGTCTTAATCCGGCCCTGCGTATGAAACAAAGAGTTACTGCTGGCTGAGTACAACATGGTAACAGAGTAGTTTTATATTGAGCTATATACGTGAATTATTAAGCTGTTCCATGCATTTCATTTGTAGAGAAAGACAAAGGAAAATTGTTAATAAGTTGACGTATGCGATTACGTAACAACCTTGAAATGCCACTCACAAACACGAAAAAATAGTTTCGATATTACATTTTTTTCATCTCCAATTTCATGTAATTTACTTTCCTCCTGCACGAGAAACAAAGTATTCTTGAAGGTATGAACACGTGTACTCCATAAAATTACAACGTCTATTCTCTATTTATGACCTTGTAATTAATTAGTATATCCTAAATTGTGTGAACTATGTAAATGATCTTGTATACATACTAAAAAAGGCGGTTTCTTAAAATTGAGGGAAAAAGTTCTTATCTATGCACGGAGAAACAATTTTCTTAGAACTGACAAATCGTCATTCTCATTTAACTTAAAATGAGAACATGCCGGTTTGAAAATGAGATCAGTAATCTCAATTCCAACCGGCATATTCTCATTTCCAATTAAATGAGAATAATGATTTCTCAGTTCTAAGAAAATTGTTTCTCCGTGCATAGATAAGAAGTTTTTATCCTCAATTTTAAGAAACCGCCTTTTTACTTTTGTATACAAGACAAAAGAAAGCATAAAATTGTAGCATAGATTATCTGTTACAAATATTCTGAAACTGAAGCTTCGTGTTTAAACTTATACTTTCAAAAGTATTAAATCTGAGGTTTTACGTTGATTTCCGGTGGGTCGCACCAGGCAAATGCTAGGATGGTACCTTGAATCAGACCAGTACCGATTTCTTGACAATCATTTCTCTTTCTTGTTGTAATGTGTTGTGTTTGGAGTTATTTTTAAAACGATTTTCTAAAATGTATTTTTATGGGTTTTGAATACTCTGTTCTGGTTTCAGCCATTAATGGCTGTGAGAAATGACGTCCCTCGGCGAACAAGAACCGGGAAGGTACAGATCAGATTCTCTGTATCGATACCTAACCAGCATTCACCCGCTGAATTTTAGGGAAACACTGGAAAATCTCATGTCAGGATGACTGATCGAGGAAGCTGTTTAGAATCCGCTTTGGTCGTTAAAGATTCTCTGAAGTGGGGAAAACCGCAGATATCAGTTTTACATAGCGATTATACCTTATGAATATTATGATTCTTCGCCGTGAAAATTGAGACCATGTAATTGAAAAGTGTATTAGAATACCACGTAATACTCGCACTTTTTGTTCTATTTTTAATGCGGAATTCCAAATGCGACTATTACGTAAGGAAATCTGATAGTCAATTGTGGTAGTTTACGGAAGCGGTATTAGCTATCAAATTTAATCGCGTAATAGTCGCATTTTGATTTTCGCATTAAAAAATAGGTGCAAGAAGTGCGACCATTACGGGGAAAACAGTAGTATACACACTAAAATCAAAAGAGCGGATTCCGCTCAAATCGAGCGGAAAGAGTGACCGCTCGTGTAGAGCGAATTTTCATCGGAGCAAAGATGAGGAATTTCCGCTCGAAAAAAGAGCGAAAATCTGTGGTAGTCCATTTCATTGGAAACCTAGATATTGTATTTGTATAGATGAATTTCCATCTATTCGGATACAATTTACATCTTGTGAACATGAAAACGACGCAATAAAATGTACAAAAGTGCGAAAGGGAGCATTAATTCATATGTACTAAAAAGAAAAGTACTGTACTTGTGAATGAAAATGAGTAAAATAAAGCTAAACCTGGAGGAGATTTGAACCCGGTACTGTTCGATCAGCTATTCAACGCGTTAACCCCTCAACCAAGGGTCCAACTGCGAGAATGCGTCCTCGGAATTGTTTCTTTCGTCTCGTCAGGTACTTGATTACAACGTTGAAAGATTTCTTGTATGTACATATCTTACTCCTGACGTTTTTTGGTGTATTTTGCTAACAGAAAAGTTTTAAAGTTCTGTTTTCTCATTTTTAACTATACATAACGCTATAAATTTCACAGTATAACTTAGTCTTTCGATGGCCTTTGCTTTTACAAATGGCGAAGACCAATGTTGACTAGTAGCCATGCCCATGATGCATTGCAAATCGCTCTAAAAAGAGTGGAATTCAAACCGATCTACAAAGATGAGAAAATTCACTCCTAAACGATGAGAAATTGAATCACCAAACACTCTAAAAAGATGAGAACTCGCTCTTTCACCTTTGACGACTCAATAGATAACCGCTCTTTTAAGAGTGAAAAAATAAATTACATCGAAAAGAGCGAAATTCCATCTAGAAAGAGTACATTTTCCATCCAACGCGATAATGTTTTGTTAGAAACCACTCCTTTTCGATCGAAAATTCCGCTCGAAAAGGGGCGGTCCCGCTTTTCACTCTAAAAAGGGTGAAAAATCCGCTCTTTTGATTTAGTGTGTAGGTGTGATGTTCTTAAGTACGTTTTTCATTTTTCATTGTTGAACACGGAGAAGATGTAGGAAAACCTGCCTTCCTATATGGCACTCTACTAATAACACTACGAGGAACAACTATTCAAACGCGCTCAGCTCAATTCCATTCACCACTCTGAAAGCTTTTATACAACTTAAGGAAGACCTAATGACAACATACTGAAGTGCATACGTAACACTAACATAAATTCTTAAAAGTGGAGAAAGCGCGCCGACTAAACAGGACCTGCCGCTTTCATAATAATCAGATTAAAACGGATAAATTAAAATAAAATAAATAAATAGAAAATAAAATAAAGTAAATTATGCTGCTCAACCAAAATCTTAAATCACTTTTTTTTCTGTTCTTGAGTCAAGACGCTAACCTGGATTACAGATATGAAGGCAGACAATAATAATTTAAAAGAGGACGAAAAATACGTTTTGGTTTGGCTAAAAACTTGGAAGGTAAAAAAGTAGGGCATAATATTTGAATTAAGAAATTTGGAAGAAGTTTAAATAACATTAAAATAACCACGCTGATCTTCAGGCAATACATACAATTTTATGATTTTTTTTAAAGATTAGTTTTCTTAATGTGTTTTCTTTGTTTGTTTTAGAAAAAAAATAATTTTGGTATATTTCGGAAGTATCCTTGGGATCTTTTCGTTGCCTACGTAACTCGGAAAGTAGGCAAATATGTTTATTTTTTTAAGTGTCTTACATTCCAACTTATTTTTTTGCACCTCATATCTAAGAGAAAAATCTAAGTGCATACGATTTCCTTGTGTTATCGAGATGAGATGGTAGAGATTTGGTAACGTAATATGTTTACAAGGAAAGTTCAATTAGATCATATCGAAACCAACCTTGAAATTTTAGTAGGAAAATCAACGTCCTATCGAAAAGTAATATATAAACGAGGTGGTTAGTTAACCCCCCTCCCCTCCCCCCTCCCCAAAAAGGTCACTCTTCTCTTCATTTAAGTTCTTTTATTGAAAATTCAGAATACACAAAATGTAGTCCAAACTCCAACTCTGGACTATCATAGCTCGTGAACGGCAAAAGTCGCATAGTACTGCACATGGTTATTACTGAAGTCAAAGACTACCGCCATACCATCGTATGTATTCTGTATTTCGCGTACAATGTATTAAACTCTTTTTTTTTTAGTTTTTTTTTTTTTTTTAATCAAGGGAAGAACGAAAACTTAGCTGTCCAAATTAACTGCAAGGTACCGAAATAGGTGTTGGAATATTGGTCGAAATGTACAAGTGTATTTTTTATGATTCAATCAACAGAAGTCACTTCTGTTTCACTTCGTCCTGGAATGAGACACTGCCGAGTTGTAGCGTCACTTCCCACACCGCAGTAGGCCTCGCCAGTTACCTTGACCCCAGAAATTTATTTTTTCAAGTGAGTAAAATTATATGCATTTTACCAAAAAGAAACGAATTTAGGGGACTCTGACGAGAAGTGCTGCGGTGTGGGAAGTGACGCTACATCTCGGCAGTGTCTCATTTCAGAACGAAGGTGAAGCAGAAGTTACTTCAGTTGATTGATTCATAGAAAATTCACTTTTTTTTTACACTTTGAACAATATTCCAGCCCCTATTTCGGTACCTTGCAATTAATATGGACAGTTTTTTTATTACCTCTCTACATCATCTCAGGGTATGTTTGGATATGATCTTATTGACGGTCTCTTTGTTAGTAAGAAAGCCCTGTACATTATTAGGTTAGGTAGAGGGTTTGAATAAATACGGCGCTTTCGATGAAACTTTGTTGGCGGTTTTTGTAGAAAACTTTCTTGTGGTAGTTCCGTTCCAGTATCTTGACGATACGTACAGAAAATTGTAGAAAAAACACAGAAAATGACACAATTTAAAAAAAAAAAATTAAATGTTAACTCCTTGAGAGATAGTCAACCGGAATGTCACATAATCATATTTGTGTTGCGGACTTCCCAGGATAATTTAACAAAATAATCCTGTTACAAACTGAGAAGATTTTTTTCCCGACACGTGATGTTATGAAGTCTCCAAAGATTTTAGAATTAGAGAATAGATCACAATTTGAGAAAAATAAAAACCTGAATCCGAACGACAAAATATCAGTTTGCCATCTTTCTTGGTGTCTACAAACAGAATTTAAGATAATGGTAAGTGAAAATTATTATCTAATCTCTGAACGTAAACATCCAACATCGTAATACGTCGGGATTCAAACTAATATACCGTAAATCCTTCAAATTATGGTAGCAGTTTCATCATCTGCACACACCAAGATAGGGTAATGGCCTTTTTGACGTACGGATTCAGTTTTCTTTTTTTTCATGTTCATCCTCCAATTTCAACATCCTTGGAGACTTCAATGACGTGACGTATGAGACCACCTGTTAGTTCTATAAAAATTGACAAATTGCATCAAATATAGCCTATGATAACATTATAGTTAAGAAAACTAACATACTTAATATTTAGAACCATTTTGAAGTTAGAACCATGATTGGGCTGTCTATTTGTTTAACGTTACGTGTGAAATTTACGTTGATTTCAATCAAACCATAAAGTATTTAGTAAATAAATTGTATTAATTACATTCTATTTTTAAAAGGCAATTTAGTTCCTTTTTTGTATGAACAATTTATTTTATTCCTGTACGCTGAGGAACGATGAAGTCAGTAAAAATAATAATTAAATATTGTTTCTGTGGAATATTATATTGCGTGGAGCGACAATATGGATTCTAAGATAAAGACTGTTGGAAGAAAATAGGAAGTTTTTGAAATTTGGATATGGAGGAGAACGAAAATTCAGTTACTACCAACTAATGACAGCATAGAAGAGATAGAAGAGCATTATAGAAAAAAATAAAGAAGAAAAGAACACACTGGTTGTTTGTATTTTGAAGGAAACAATTGAAAGGATAAGGTAGAAGACAAAAATATGAAGATGAAAATTCAGTAAAACAAGAAAGATGTTGCATGTTTGGGAAGGACGAGACTAAGTCTTATTTGAAGGACCTACGCCTGAGTGGTTGTGGCTTAGTTAGAAAGGCTTTGGTTTTGCATTCAGAAGGTCCTGGGATCGAATTCAAAGCTTAAGCACCGTCACTAAGTTCTTCTTGGATTCTTCCTGTCACACGACACTAATGCTGGGATGGTACCTTCAAACTAGGTCCTGGCAGAGTTCCTATACATACACATTTTCCTACCCTATCCTGCCCTGAGCCAAAGATACGTAAATTCGATTCAATTCGTATTAGCAGAATACTAAAATCGTGCCAGAGTCTAATTAACTGGCCTCTAATCGTAAACAACCAACACTAAATGCGGCAACAGCACCTTGTCATTCGCTAATAAAACAGAAAATATCCTACATCTAGTAATAAATTGTACTGATCAGCTAATTCAAGGGTTTTGGGATGATATCGCAGTGGAGACAAAATGGGCAGAAATCCACTTTAAATTCTAGGCCCTTTCCTCAGGATATCATGTTCATTCAATATAATACAATTGTAAAAATTTCATCCGTTCAGCTTTTCCATGACCTGCGAGTCATAGACCAACCTCGACAGAATCATCATCATTGTCGATACACGCTATTTCGATTTTTCCTTTCGGTTATTTTGACTGAAGTTTTCCAAGGTTTCCCTCAGTTTCACCAGTTGAATACTGGGAAAATGCCTTCAATTCCCAGACTTGCGAAGGTACGTGATTTGTCAAGCTTCTGACGGTCTAACACCATAGCTTCCTGGCCTGTCGGTTAAGGCAAATTAAGTTGACCAATCTAATTGTCTGTCCGCTTCCCTAGAAACGGATAATATCCAAAAACTTAAAATATTTCAGCATTCATGACATTCTGAGTGGTTATTAAACAATAAAATTTTCTTTAATTTCCTGGAAAATTAAAACTCTGAATCGCATAATATATTCTCTCAATTGTTGAATCACTTTTTAGTAGAATGATTGCACAAAGAACATCTGCAAAATACTTCGTGAATTTCAACACGAGAAACGTCGAGTCGAGTTCTTGCAGCCCAGTGGTTAAGGTGAAGAACTTTGGAAAGGCGATAAAGAGTCGTGAGCTTAAGCCTTACTCGTTGAATGCCAGGATGGTGCTTCAACTAAGGCTCTGACATCTTCCTTTCCCATCCCTACTCAAGAAAAAGTGATCTCTGGCGCGTGTAAACCCTCAAATATGGCAGACTTGGTCGTAAGTTATCTTTCTAGTACATAAAATGGAAATAATTCACTCTCTAGCTTTATCTCGAGGTACCATCATGACATTCGTGTGGTGTGACGGTAGGAAAACTAAGAACGCTTAAGTAAGGATGGCTGCCATTGGCACTGTTTTCATAGTACTCCTCCGTAGGCATTCGCCACCAGACCATGATGGTTCAGAAACAAATCTGGGCCCTTCTTTACCAAAAGCATTATCTCCTTATTTTCTCTAACATAAGGGAAACACTATAAAGAAGAATGGAAAATTGCTTATGCTACGAATTTAGGGCGAGCCCCGAAGCTTTGAGAAATCTATTAATTTAGTCTTGGCCATTTGTGGATCACCAGTACAGTTTACAGAAGTAACGTCCCTGCTTAGAAATCACGAAGCCTTGAGTTCATATCCCAAAAGCTCACAAGTTTTACCAATATTAGTTTATTATCTCCGTTATATGCATGGTAATGGTATTTTCGGACTTAACAATATTAATGGAGAGGCAAGCAGGTTCGAATCCTGCTGCTTACCGTCCTGGTTTTCTAGAATTATTTGTTTTACCAAGCGAATGTCGGGATAGCGCGGTCTAAGGCCTTGAACATTAAATTTTCCATCCTTGCTTCCAAAAGTATTCAACAAGGGATGACATCTCTTGGACAGGTGACTAGAATATTTTGACCAGACCAAAGAAAATAAATTAAGCGAAATAAATAATATTTTCCAATATTTGCACATCTCGAATATGATGTCCAACTTAGATAACAAAAGGAATTATTTTTAAAAAAAGGTATAAACCTAAATTTGGAGACATTGAATTGCCATTCATATGAACGAATAGGTCACCGAGTGGCCGTGGTTCAGTGGTAGACTTAGCATTCGGGAGATCGTGGATTCAATCCTAGCCACCGACCATCCTGACAGAAGATTTCCCAGAGATTCCCTTCAGTCACATCAGACAAATGCTGGGATTCCCCTCCCCTATCTTGGTCTGAACCTTAGATGACTAAAAACCATGAATAAATAAAATTCAAATGAACGAATAATGCGAAAAATGGACGCAAAATTGGCAGGATGAACCGATGTTCAATCATTTATGAGAATGGCATGAACAAAACAAAATTTGAAATATGAAAAAGCAGCACTACTTGGCTACCACTGGCGCAGAAAATGTTCAATTTAACATGCATTTTCATACATCTCAAAGCATATCGTAAGTTGATCCAGTTCTTAAAAAAAAAAAAAAAGACTTTGAGGAAACTTCAACCTAATGTGTCACATAATAATGGTATACAAGTATTTACGATACATATTAGAAATAAAGTTTATTACAGTCCAAACTTCCAAAAGTAAATTATTATGGACGCTATAATAACTTTTTGTGGACTTCAGAAGCCAAAGGGTACAAATGACATTGAGGAATAAAGAAATAATTCGAGGTAATCGGTAATCTTTTATATAAAACCCGAAATATATGTGACACAAATTTGTCATATTTTGTACATGCAGACATTAAGCTCCAAGGTTTCTTTGTGCAATTTCAATCCGTCAAAGATTACCATGAACTATTTTTTATTCGTCAGTATCACTTACCAATATCCCTTGGCTACCGGGATTCCGCATATCTAAAAAGCAATATTTACGAAGCCTTGTAAAGCATTTATTTACGAAACCAATACATTATGTTGAAGTCCCTATTGTGTCATTTTTTTTTCGCAAGTACGGAATGAAACCACGATATTTCTAGAAATGTGTGAAAATGCATATTATTTTTTTTTTTTTTGCCACCCCCGCCGTAGACAAGTATTACTGACCCTTGAAAATCTATCTGAATTGGATTACTCACGATTTTCGGCTCCATGGTTCAACGAGAAGCAAAGTGTCATCCAACAGATGACGACGAAAGCGAAAGTTCTTCCGGTAAACATGTTTTTTCTTCTTTCACGTGTGGTGTTGTCTCTGCTACTACCTTCCTACTACTTCCGTCAAGCAAGACTGACTCGTTGTTGAAGACTGCTGCGCTGCTCCGAAGTGATCGAATGAATGAACTAGAGAGAAACGTTGCAGCAAGCAGGTTGAGAAGCGAACCGGATGACTTAGCACCGTTCGAGCTGTCTGACTGACCTAACAGAACACAGAACACTCTCACTCCTTTTCTATCAGTCACACACACACACACACAAACAGACTCGCCCTCACTCATACACACACACACACACACACACACGTACACGAAAAGAGACATCAAGACATGTACATACGTTATGCAATGAGTCCCTGACATCCTCTTTTTCGAAGGGGAATCACAACAGAGGGAGAAAGTTGAGGTAAGAAAATGAAAAGGAAGAAAGGTCAAAACCCAGTCGTCCTCATCTCATCACAAAACAACATTGTCACACGTGATCGAACGCTTTATCGAAATCAAACGAAACTCTGATTTTCTGTGAACAACTTTATGAAGTGAATTTTCTTGACGCTTTTTTTCAGACAAGTATTAGTACTTGAAGGTCTCCAGATAGTTCATTAACTTTTCTTTTTTCTTTTATCCGTGCAAAAATAAGTGTAGGGGGGGGGGGAGGACGGAATTGATTGCGTGACATTGTTAATTGTCATTGCAGTTAGTTGCATTCAAAATGTCATTGCTAATTACATTTTTATTTTATTTTTACTGAAACCAATGCAATAATACGTTAATTAAGAAGGGCAATGACACAGTTCTAGGATCAAGTTATAAAGCAAGGATATCGAACAAGGATATTATACCTTACTTAGTCCCTTTTCATTCGTTTCTAAAAAAAAGAAAAAATAATTAAACCGTTTTTTACAAAGAGTTTACACAGTAATTTTATGAGCACGGTCATGAAGATAATTGGTTTCCGTAAATTTTTATCTCTAAATGCATTACAATGGAAAACTAACGTTTTAAGGAGCTGAAGAGACTGATTGAAAGCAAAGGTTGCCAAAAAATCTGAGATAAAAGTTTCCTTTTCCGTTTTTTTTTTTTTTTTTTTTTTTTTTTTTTTTTTTTTTTTTTTTTTGTATGCAGTCTATTCTTGTACGGGTTAGAAACAGGGGACGCAAAGAAAAGGGTTGGATAAGTTCTTGGCTGATTTCCAATTATGCATGTGGGGAACAATGAAGATGATGAAATGTAAGGACAGTGTGGAAATACTAGAGAGAAGAAAGGAGGAGACGATACTCATACGAATAACAATCAAGGTTGGACACATCCTAAGAAGAGATTATCTACAGAGAATAATTATAGAGGGAAGTTTTGAAGGAAAGATAAGAAGGTTTGAAACATGGATGAATATGTGAAAGAATGAGTTATCAGAAGATGAAGGAGAAAAAAACAGGACAAAGTGCGATGAAGAATGGTCCAATTGAAAATATTTTAGAAACTCTCAAAACAACAAGAAGATTGTATAACCAAGCTTGTCAAAGAGCCCCCAGAATATTTGTTGATCATACCTGCTTTTTACTACTATCCCGAAATTTTCAAGTCCCTTTAAAAGTTAAGAGACGGTTTGGTTAATGACTATGATTATTGAGAATATGTTTAATAACGTTCACTTTATCGGTTAAGCAGCTGTTACCCAAGTCAGTCAGTTGTCTGAGGAAAAGTGTCTTCAGCGAAAACACATTTCTGGACAAGGATATGGAAGATAGCCACAATGGTTTGATTGATGTGTACCATTCCGGAATTTTTCTGGTGAAACTGACAAAACCCTGGAAAACTTCAGTCAGTCATCACGGATTGAATCCACGTGCTTCTTCATTGCCGAGCCATGACGTCAACCACTGCCCCATTGGGCGCTGAGGTCAAGATTAAACAATCACGTTGATCCAGAACCATTATCACTATTATTGTTGTGTTCATAGGTTCCTCACACCAAGCTTAATGTTATCAATTCATTCCTGTAGTGCGCTGCTCTTTTAGCTGTGTGTAACTAGGTCACTGATTTTCGGACGCCTTGCATAAGTTACCGTACCCTCCACACGAAGTAATCACAAAGCTTCTAATCTGCTAACCTTAAATACCACGAAGTGTCACCCGTCCTTGAAATGATGCGGTTTCGAAAAGTCGGAGCATGGTTTCCCTTGAAGTTTGCACACAATGAAATACACACCGGTTTGCTGGAACCAAAATAGAACCAAAATAAAGGGTACTGTGCAAGTTCAAGTGCGAGGGATGTGTTAATCATGTCGGAATACCGTTAAGATGTGACCGTGGCTGCTGCTACTCCGTGCTCATTCTCGAAAAACGAAGGATCTGTTATTGCACCACATTCCGACTCAACACAGATTGATTGTCTAACCCTCGTTGAAGCAATCCACGAAGAACTGAAAATAAATATCTGTATTGAAAGCAGAAGTATTTCTTTTCAGATGTTGCAACATACCATGGACGAGTTTCAACTCACATTGTCTGATTGTAATTGTCAAAATCTTGGTTACTTGCAAGACGTCATTTCAAGATATGATCATGACTATGAATATTTTACAAATGGCAATGTGTAAAGGTGAACTGGATGTGTTTGTAGTTTAAAAAACTTAGCATCCGTTTCGCTGCATTCAAAAAAAGCCAATTTTTATGCCACGCCTTGTACATATGACCTACATGATGTTTCTGTTGACATTAGAGTAACACACCTTCGCCATGAGATGATGGATACACCATGAACCTCCTCGTTTGTCACGATTTTCTCTGATTACGGATACGAATTAATGCCGAGCAAAGGGAAGGCGGGTTAATTAAATGCTCCTACGCTACACAACGCCCTATACGTTCAGTTTTCTCGTCTTCTGCGCTGCACAGCGATTGGAATTGACATGGCCTACTTGTGTAATAGTTCGATGATTTTTGTTGTTGTTAATTTGTGTTATATTTATGGCCTTTAAGTGTCTAAGGCTCAAGCAAGGATAGGGGAGGAGAAAGGGATACGGGAAGGTGTCAGCCAGGGCCTAAGTTGAGGGTGTCATGCCTGCATTTGTCTGGTGTGACTGAGGAAAAACCCTGGAAAACCCTCGGTCAGAATGGTCGGCCACTGAGCCATAGGCGCTCGTTATTGTTCCATGCGTTGCACTAACTTCTATTAAACTACACTTCTATGATTGAATCTCTGTTTTATCACTCTTTGTCAATATTCTAACAAACCAAGCGTTCATTTCATATTTAAGTCCCATTTGGTTAATTCACAGACTCCAACTGATATGCCTAAGGAATTCAATAACTTACGTTAAGTGGAATCGGTTTTCTGTATTTCATTCGAGTTGTTACAACGCAAACACAATTGTAATTCAATTTCGGATATAAATTGTTTAGGTAACGTATTTGCCAATTACTACTTGCATGTTAATTAAATGTAGTTTGTATTGGATATGCATTCAGTGACGTAGCTTTAGCGCATCCAAAGCCTGACATCTATAGTTCACAAAAGAATAAAATGTCAATGTTAAATTAATTGTGTTGGCTTTAGAGAAAGTAAGAAAAAAAATCTGACACATATAGCTGAATCGTGAATGTATGCATGAATCTGTGTCATTAAAAGTGCAGTACTGCATAACAACTATACAACACTATTTATCAAAAGTAATTGAAGACTCAAGCATTTATGATGGACGATATGGATATGCTGGTGACGAACAAAACACTTGCGAGTTTAACACGACTCGAATTTTCTTGAAATTTTATCTCTGGGAATTTTCAAGGACATTGAATTTGATTTGATTCTGATTTTTCTAAAAAAATAAATCCCGAAAATATTTTCTTATGAAAAATATTGATTTTCGCGCAAAAACGTCTGATAATTATGCAGCCTAACATCACTTATAGGTGCAAAATCTTGCTAATTCTCGTTAAATTTCGTATCTAGAGGTACCGAATGGCTTTAGACAGCACCACAAAACAGGCTTCATATTGAAGTTTTAAACTAAAGTTAACATATATGCCAAAACATTTATAAGTATAGTTGCCTAAAAGTACACGAAATTGCGCTGAAATTAAAAAGAAAAAAATATTTTCCTCTGCGAGTTAGATAGCCTTATTTCTAACTATAAAAATCGAGCGGGCGTAGTTGAGTTGGTACAGCGTTGGCTTCACATTTGACAGGTCTTGAGTTCGATAGCAGCAGGTGACCATCCTGACTGAGATTTTTCCTGTCACTCTAGGTAAATGCCGGAGTGATACCTTCAATATGGACTTTGACCCTTTCCCGCATTCTTTCCTCTACCATATCCCGGCCTGAGTCATAGATGCCTCAAGGCCATAGGCAGGGATGTAATGTGGAGTATACGCGGGAATAGTGCGTATACCCACCTCAGGTTGTTAGGCCTCAGCGAATACTCACCTAAAAGTTATGAAGTAAGAAAGTATATGGGATAGTAAACGAGAGGTTTCGTTAACCACCTCAAAATTTAGCATTACATCCCTGGCCCATAACTAAAATAAAATTCCAGCTATAAAATCAGATCACATGTGTCATTTAATCATTAAGAGTCAGTTCTACAATCAACCGCTTAACTTCTAGTCAGCGCTAAGTCAAGGCCAACTCTCATTGGCCAAAATCAGACTTGGCCTCAATTTAGCGCTGACTAGAAGTTTAGCGGTCGAATGTAGAACTGACCCTAAGTCCCCCTGGCCTTTAATTAACACACACAAATGAGCAGTCTTTAATTCCATGGATTTCTATGCCTATATAAATCAATTCCTAATTACTAACATATTAAAGCCGAATAGAAAGTTGGCTTTTCTTTAAGTCCGCCCGTTTTATATATATAGTATCATGGCTGCCTGCCTAACTTCTAGGATTTTTTTAAAATGCAATTTTAAGAAGAAAGTATGAATGTGAAACGATTCTTTTATATATACTTTATTCCGTTTTTTTTTTTTTTTTTTTTTTTAATACATGAAATTGTTCATTGTTGTCTTAGTGTTGAGTTGGCGCAAAAGCCAAAAATCTAATTATTATGTTCAAAACAGTATAAAATATTTAGTTGGAGGCGTTAAGGCAAGGTCAAAGAATTTGTATACTGTTACTACTCTGATTGTTCTACTAAAATCAATGCAAATTTAGATTAATCAACAATAAATGGTAACAAGAGAATAGTCTACAGAAAACGTAATTTTATACAGAGTAAGCTTATTCATTTAGGTTCCCATCCCAAAGATCATCTAGATGTTGTTAGACTTTGTTTGGAGAAGAGTGCTGCCATCTCTTGCATTTGTCATTAATTACCGCAAAACTTTTAAATAATCTTTAAATAAAGCTTTCGTAAGTAAGTTCTCAAACTTTATTTAAGGCCTTTAGGCAATTTTGTCTAAGGCCGTATGGATAATGATAGGTGAATTGGTGGAATGAATAAAGACCTAGGAAATCCTCGAAAAAAAAAACACACACACAGGGTTTGTCCACCACAAAACCCACATGGCACAAACCGGGATGAAACCGAGGTCCTCACGCACCAGAGGTGAGTCACTGCAGTCCGAATAATCTATAAATATCAACACAATGATATTAATCTAGTTTAAATAACGAAAAATTTCTAATAATCAAGAGGTCTGAGTAGTCAGTAAACACTTGCCATGTTTCTTGGTATTTTTAAAAAAAATACTAAGTAAATGATAAAGAACAATAAACTTTTGGGAAGCAAATCCGATATTCCTTTCAAATGAAGTAACAATTCAAAGAGCTTAGTTATACATGCCTGCCGTATGACGTTCGCCATTATGGACATAGAAATCTCTCTGCTAAAATATACAGTCTCAAGTAGTTCATTTCATACACTTTGATAGTAGTATTATCAGGGCCAATTTGCAAACTTTCATATGCCAAAGAAAAACACATGGAGTAGATAGGTAGTGAGAACTCTTGAAGCTTGATATCACTTTTAAAACAGGGATTTCGCAAGGATTTTTAGTTTGGGGGAGTGGTTGTAAGTGAAGCTTTGCACGGTTTCTACCATAGAGTTATAAAACCTCCACTAGAGTCAGAATTGGCGCTGCTAACGCGGCGAGACTTGAAAGTTGAGCGAGAGTATATTTGTTTGGCAACAACACACCTATTGTGAGCTGCTATCATATGGCTGCTATGTTTGTTTGTTATAGTTGTTTTGTTTGTATTTCAGAAGAAAATGCCGATCTCCTGTGCAGCTTATGCTTGTACTGACAGACATGAGAAAGGAAATAATGTATCGTTTCACAAATAAATGATCAATTAAAATTATTCCGTGAAAAAATATTTCACTATGTAAGACGCTCTTTCGTGTAGTTTATGTCTGCTAGAAATATGAAAGAAAACACACATCCCTCATTAGAATTATTTGATGCGAAAGTATTTTATCGTGTTAGATCCTTATGAAACTGTCCCTCAGTGTCAAAGAGAAATATCCATAAAAATAAATATTCTTACATTCTGAAATACTGGATCGTTTTCATTTAGGCCTTTTGGAAATAAAGTGGTTATATTCGCGTAGAAAAAGAAATGATAATTGTATGTGTTTATTTAAATTTAAATAGTTCTAAGCCCATAATGTGTTTTTGAATTTAATTTACGGCCATTAGGCACCTAAGACTCAGGCCGGGATAGGAGAGGGGGAAAGGATTCGGGAAGATGTCGGCCAGGGTCCATGTTGAAGGTGCCATCTCTGCATTTGTCTGGCGTGCCTGAGCAAAAAAAATCTGGAAAAACCCCAGTCAGGATGGTCGGCCGCTGGAATCGAAGCATGACGTCCCGAATGTTACACCAACGCTCTACCACTGAGTTACGGCGGCTCGGTAAGTAATGTGCTGTTGAAAAGACTTGTTAAATTACTAAGATCAATGATGATGATGATAAGTATTCTGCCCGAAGGTAGGTCTTGACCTGAAGGTCCCATAGCTAGGTGAACCGATGGTGATTTGCCATTGCCTTCCATCGCATGAAGATGACGTCCAAAGGATGTGGCCTACAGACAATAATATAGTTAATAGATATTTGTATTGTTTATCATATAAAGTTAAAAAAGAACATTTGAAAAGCTAGAAAAAACAATGTCGTTTTTAATAGTTTCAAAACTTTTACCCTAAATTTAAAGACTCTCTTCTTCATTCTCAAATAGTTTTTCCGGTATCTTCTAAGTTAACCAGGGGATCCAGGTCATTTATTTCGGTGATATCTATAACGTCACTTTCGATAGCTGGTAGAACTTAAATATCAAGTTAATGCTGTCCGAAAACTAGAGATAATTTTTACACACATTTTTTTAATGACATACGTCTTGTTTTAATGATATTTATGTGAAAATTGCCGACGGCTAATGTATGTCCGACGACCGGTGCCTTTGCCCTATTCTCAATTTTATAATTTTCTTTGTAAATTTATCCAAGTAAACCTTTGGTTGTACATAATTACAGCATTAGCAATTTGTGTGTATAATATTCATGTCACTTGCGATGTATCCCTCCCTAATGCTGTATAATAATATTTTTAAATGTTGCTCTAATGTTTTTTTTAATAAGTTATATGGCTTTGAGTATCAACATTATATTGTTTTATTTGACAAATAAAAACCGGGATGGCACCTTCAACATAGGACCTGGCCGACACCTTCCACAATACGGGAGGGAAAAGGATTCGGGAAGGTGTCGGTCAGGACCTATGTTGAAGGTGCCATCCCGGCATTTGCCTGGTGTGACTGAGGAAAAACCTCAGTCAGGATGGTCGGACGCTGGGATCGAACCCACGATCTCCCAAATGCTAGCCCCAACGCTCTACCACTTTCCTTTAACTTTGTTTACCCTAAGCGGGCTTTACTTGTATAACTTATTATACCTTTTAAACTTGTGTAAACTGATACTCTCTTAAAATCACACACACACACAAACATTTATGTCCGAGGCGGGATTCATCCCATGATCTTGGAGTTGATGGACTAGCACTCTAGTCCGCTCGACCGCCTTCATCATCATACCGCTCAGCTACGGCAGCTCGGTGGGTCTTTTATATAATCACTTATTTAAGCTGTAGGACTCGTCTTTCGGACGTCAATTCATCCGATGGGTGTCTATAAGAAACCATCGACGGTTCGTACTGGTTGGGCCTTCGTGTCGAAATGTTTAATGTGTTGTATTCATGCAGAAATAGTAAAAAATAGAAATTTACACATAGTTCATATGTAACTAACACAACTTATACTTTACGAAAACAACTGAAGCGCTAATGTTTGAGCTCAAGCAATCTGAAATACTCTAACTGTCGTTGAAGTCTTTGAACTACTTATCAAGGGGTCGCAACTAACTTGGTAGAGCATTGATTTTAAATTCGGGAGGTCCTAGGATTCAACCTAGTAGTCCGTCATCCTGACTGAGGTTCTCCTCGTTCACGCAATGTTAATGCTGAGATGCTACCTTCAAACCAAGCCGTTGCTTGCTGCTTCCTACATCGTATCCCCCTTTTCTGACCTGAGTTAAGATCACCAAAGCTATGCCACCTACCAACAAAGTTGTCAGTCACTTCCTTTGAGCTTGTAAAACTTGATATTGTGTTGAACTTAATAAACAAGCATGAAATAAATTTGTTGGATCAATATAAGAGGTGTGGTTGCTATAACTAAAGTAATTCGAGATTGTTGGAACAAGCAGTGATGTTACCTGTTGTATAGAACCAGAAAATACTCGACGGTAATCAACCCATGTAAAGTACATTTTACAAACTAGTTCTTTGTGCAGTAAAAGGAAAAGAAAGTGAAAGCGATTCGAATCGTAGTGTTTATATCCTGAGCCAGTCGGAAGGAAAGAAAGTCGTCGTGAGGATAACCCAATGCATTAACTTCCAATTCGTTTGGTCACATAAGTTGCAGCGTAACCACACCAATTTAAAAAAAAAAAAAAAAAACTTTCTTCTGCTTCCTGTCTGATGTGTATGAAGAGTGTCTGCTCTCCACGTGCGCTTGTACGTCTCTCTAAAATGATGTACGTGATCGGAAGTCGAATGCGGAAACTTAACGTTTGATCTGCAACGAAATTGCAAGTTGTTACGACGTGATGAAGCTTCAAAGAAAGTGGACGATAAAAACTTTAAAATGAAATGTCGATGTCGACCTTTACTGCCTTGATCTTGTAATTTTCTTTCTTTCTTTCCGCCGATGAGTAGGATGCATTGAATATTGCTTGGATTCCGTTGCACCAGTGAACATATTAGCGTCATGATATACAGGGTGATGCAAAAATGAATGTAGTTTCGGAGCTGGAACCACACCCAAATATCAAGCAGCATCGACGCAAATTACGTCATCTCTCGACAAATAATAATACAGGGCTTGGGAAATAACAAAGGAAGTTGTACCCAGTAACATCTATTGGAATAACTTTGATTGTAGTGTGTTAAGACGACTCTCATTTTGTCATTCTTTGTCAAGATATGACGCCATTTTGACAATGTTTCTCGATATTTGGGTATCTCTAAGTCCAAAACTACATTTATGTTCGATTTTCTGTTTATTAAAGCATCGTTTTCATACTTAAGTATGAGGAATGCATTCTTAAATATATTATCTTTATTTTTTGAACACACTGTACACAGGGAGTAAGTTCAGGGTGGGCTTGGGAGGGCTAAGCCCACCCACCGATTTTCTAGGGAGATAATACAGTAAATATTATTATCTTATGTGTCAAAAGAATTACCACCATAAGTTGAAGTTATTAGATACCCATAAAGCATGCATTTATTCAGCTTTAAGGAGAGGAGATATATCTGTTTCGAAATTAAATAGTTGATGACCGCATGTAATCATTGCTCTAACTATAAATTTGTATAGATATATCTTTATTCTTACGGGGAGATTGTCATTGTAGAAGATTGCTCTAAATGGGGAGTGATAATTCGATATCTTCCAATTCCTAGAGCCCGCATCTGTATAGATTTATTTATCCAACTCATCACTTAATCAGTTGCGATTAATTCCATAGTTTAAAATACCTCAGTTAAAAAACGGCCTATTTTTTTTCTGTGGCTCCGGACCGTAAAACATTTTAATATTTTAGAAATATAGTTTCTACTTTTCTCAGTTTTATGGTAACTAGCTATAAATCAGATCAACAAGAATTCTGTCTACATTAAACGCCACATCTCAATGATATTTTTAATCAATCACATCGCCTACCAAATTTTTACAGTCGTGCGTGCAGTGCGGCCGATTCCAAAAAAGCTGGTCAAAAGTAAAGAAAAAAAAACTTGTTGGGGATTTTTTTTTCACGTTGGTTTGGTTACAATATGTAATGGTCAGAAATTACTTATGAAAGTGTTTATTTCCTTTTACCTGTCCCAGAATAGGAGTCGCAAAGCTACCTTTGTTCGAGTGGCATCGATTGTGTTACTGAGGCAGTAAACGACGCACGTGTTGAAAGTTGTATAAAAGCTTTAGTTTGAAGCAGATCATAATCAAATAAAATGGAATCAACGTCTGAAAGTACGTAGAATATATAAAAAAAAGTTACGAAATAATTATTTATCAAATATAAATTATTAGTAAAACTAATTAATTGAAAGTGTTACAATACGATATGTTATTATGAAAAAGTTATGTTGTTTCGTGCTGCCAGACTTATTGTAAGTTAGTCAAATGTATCTTTGTCAATACAAAAAAAAAAGAAAAAAATCTGCCCAAAGTTGCCCCTGTTTGTTATTCAATCGTTTCAAAATGGCGGTCCCAAAAATTTATTTTCCACACCGTTTGAGCTAGAGCTACGAAATTTTGCACAAAAGTGTATTATCACGAGTAGTTTAGGAAAATACTACATGTTGAGAAAGTCGCCATCCAAAATGGCCGCCATCTATTGTTCTATAGAGTGCAGAGCCTAAACCGCTGGAGCTAGAAGCACCAAATTAGATATGAACGTACATGATCACTAATAAGTTAAGAAAATATTACAAAATGTTTCGAAAGACGCCATCTTAGATCCAAAATGGCGGACCAAAAAAATCAATTTTCCGCATCGTTTAAGCTAGAGGAACGAAATTTATCATACAGGTGTATCATCACGAGTAGTTTAGGTAAATATTACCATATGTTGAAAAAGGTCGCCATCTTGGATTCAAAATGGCCGCCGAAAATCTAATCAGGAATCATTTATTAAGAAAAAGAACGTCATATTTCATTTAAAACAATTATCATTTAAGTATAAGCTAAAATGTATAAAAAGTTATTAAAGGGGTTCAATTTTGCAACTCTGACTTCAGATTAGTAATCAGCGACCCCCCCACCAAAAAAAAATTAGTACAGATTTTGATATCATTCACTTGCGAAGTTTTTTTTTTTTAACTTTGGCCATTTGTTTTTGGAATCGACCGCACTGTGAGTCGATTAGGTAAGACATCAGTAAACGTAGGTTACGTGAGATCAAGTTATAATCTGTCCTTACATCTTTAATTATGCCTTATATTTACGCTATTAATTATTTTTAAATTTAACTATTTCAAAAATACATTATATCGTTAATACTTATCATGAATTTATTTGTACACTTTTATCCTTCATCGATAATTCAGTCATAAGCGCAGATTATTAGAAGCACGTAAGATGGGCGGGCTATGACGCTTGTGCATAGAAGAATGAACCATCAGGGTTTGTAGACACTTGTTTTAAAGTATTTTAGCTATGTTCCTTTGCAACATATTGTTTGCCTGAATATCGAATAGCTTCTGATATCATTCTATTACGTCAGAACGTTGTTATTGATAATCTGGGTGCAGACGCTTACATTGAACCACGTCGTCATAACTTAATGATTGTGTGTATGTGTTGTTTGACATTATGTATTGCGAATATACCTGTAAACATTCTCATAGCTGACATTTCTCTTGTGTGTGATATCGATGTATGACTGATTACATCATATTATTTTTTACCTTCAACAGAAGTGTTATATTTAAAGGCAAAAGTAACCCTTCCTCCTAATACATATGAAAAGAGTGCATAAAGGTATAGATATAAAACTCTGAGATAAAAGGACTGAACGATGATTTGAAACAAGTTTTTGGATCTGTCACGAAGTAAGCAAATGGAGTAATACTGATAAGGTTGGTGATTTCAATATATCTAATAGTAAAAAGCACGTGCTTTGAACACAAAGACGCATGGATATCTCCGGATGGCTAAAGACACTGCCAGATTGATCACGTATTAGTAGACAGATGAAGACATATCAACGTAATGGTTTACAGAGGGCATGAACGTGACACTGACCATCATTTAGTGGTCACAAAAGTTGTGCATCGCGAACAGAGAAAGCAAGGGATCAAAACAACTGAAATTCGAAGTTAAACAATTAGATAATCGAGGAGTTTGTGGTGTAAACTGGTTTGATCTTATCCAGGATAAAATCCAACTTATTGTACTCTCTTTTGTGTAGACATGGGGAACTATATTCCTCCGGAATAGGCGACTGAGAAAGCTGCGAAACACCAGCCCTATCACCAAAATTGAGAGAAACTCAAAGAGATGTAGCTCGGTCGAAGCTATGAATGTATGTCATCAGATCTAACTGAAACCCTCAAGATACTTAGAACGTAATTTGAGTTGTAAAAGGGACGTTCTACTCTCCATACACAACTACCAGAATATAATTTTCGACAGCTTAAGTATTACTCACTACGCTACTGGAAAAAGAACACTTAAAACATTTCACAAACTGAGGAAGTACAGGTGGGAAAAAAAAAATCTGTTACAAAGGTTCAACAACCTTTCTATTTAAAAAAATCGAACACACAATTTCCCGCCAATTTCACCATCTCTCTTTCTCTCTCTCTCTCTCACTCTCTCTCTCTCTCTCTCTCTCTCCCTCTCTGCTCCTTGTGTGGTTCATATCAAAGTGGGTTACGATTCGGTCAAAATTAGAAGAAAAAAAAAGATTTGAGTACTTTGACACTGTAAGCAGTTTTTTTTTTTTAGGACCTATTATTTTAATTATCATATGTGCCAATTCCTGCCTCGAGCCGACTCCTAACGCACAGCTACTAATACGCTCACATGTCATATATGCGATGCGAGTGTTCTTACATAACTTGACATGGACGGAGGAGTCAGTTAGGTGGTATTACTAAATCTATGCCTTGTTTCCGCTTAACCTTGTTTAGGTCCCATTATAAACAAAAAATAATAATAATAAAAAAACAGTGAAAGTATCCTATAAAATAATATAATATCGAAACTTTCATTTTATACGATTAACACCAAATCCAATGCAGGTTATAATACCTTTCACCAGAAGGTAGCTTAATGATTTTTTTTTTTTTTTTGGTCCTTGGAGAACAGCGCGAAATTCGTATTATAGAATCTTGTTAAAATTCATGCTTATTTTTTTTTTTAATGTCTTTAAATGATTTAAGGAAAAATGGACTCTTCATCCTCCATTTTTGTAAGGTTGACCGCTCTGATGGAGCCAAGGTTGAACACATTGAAGGATAAGCCCCTCACCTTGCACTACGAGGTTATTTATGTAATACGATTGATTACTTTTCTTGCTTCTGGAAATGTTCCAGGCTACTGGAATTAAGATTAAAAAAAAATATTCACAGGTTACCAGGGATTACCAGGTTATCTTGAGGAAAAACGGAAGATTTTCATAGATATCAGAAATTTTAACGAAAACTCAAAAACTCGAATTTCAAGTACATTTTTTACATACCACATGAACATATAATTGTACAGATATACGAGAATATTATTTGTTAATAACTTAAGCATATTACATCATTAGTTTTTTTTTTAAGTATTGAAAGGCTTTGTGTGTTCTTAGTTTCTACTGCTATATTATCTTATGTTTATCTTCAAATTTTATCCTTCTTAATAATTGATTATATTTTTTGGATCAAAGTTATCCAAACTCTCGTAAATAAATTAGTTGCAACGCTTAAATCAACAATACTACTATTACAAAAATAGAGGTGCAAATTCAAAAAAAAAAAAAAAACAAGGTTAAGGTGCAGGTTTGTAGATAAATCTGAAATCCTATGTAAGACAAAGAATTGCAGGAAAAAAAAAATCTGAAAGGCGTCGGGGATCTTATAAAACTTTTGGTTAATGCCTTTTTTGTGCACAAATCAATTTGGTCCTAGTTTATTTAAATCATTTCTTGTTATTTACTAAAATATAGAATTTAGCGTCACGTATTGTGGGAATTATGAACACTACGTCATCATTAATAAAATTTTCGTGTTGTTATATTATATATATTTGAATCGGTTAAATGCAAAAGGAAATCATTCCATATTTTGGACAGTTCAAACTGAGATAGCCATTTTGCTCCTTGTACCTGTCCCCACCCACTGTCGAAACAAGGAAAAGATTCCTTCACTTCTAGCCTATTAAATTGAGATTTTTAAACTGAGGTCTTTAATCGATCCGACTTCCACATAAGCAAGTTGAGATATATCTCATTTATAGGGAAGATCAAAGAGTATATATGTTGAAGCATTTGTCTACATTGATGAACTAGAAGGTGATTTGCAAGGATTGCGGGGATGTAACCCTGCCAATAGCTCCTTCATACAACCATGACATTCGTAAAAACAAGAAGAAAGAACAGGACGTGGAAAAAAAAATAGTGAAACATATTCCGCATGAATACAAGTAGTTCTATGACAGAATATTACTGTGGCCCACACTTGATGATAATGATGACAAATAGGATGAATCCGAATGACTCAGTGTGTAAGTGGCACACACAAAAGAAAATTTACTTTTACTGGATAAAAAGTTGCATTTTTTCAAGTCACAGTGTGGAACAGTGGTACTTGTTCTATTTTTTAGATGTCAATTTTCTAACATTGGAAAAAAATGCATTATATTATAACAGTTAAAATTTTGTAGAATTTACGTGTTTTCATTTTGTAATGTATCAAAAATACAAAGCAATTTACTCAACAGAAAAAAATGTAATAGTTAAAAAAAAATAACATTTGTAATATTGTAAGTAATATGTACCACGTTGCAAATAGCAATTGAAATTAATAAAAACAAATATTTTTTTTTCTAACATTTTATCCCATTAAATAGCAAACGTGAACAAAAAAATAAATAAATATTATTCTCCAACAATCAACTGAGATTCTAAAGGAAAACATTCCAATCACTTTCAGCATTATTAAGATTGCCTCGTACTGGAAAGTCGGTGGAGAACATGGAACATGACGTATACTACAAATGACCAATTGGGAGTTGTTTCCTAAATAGCACCCAATTTTCGATACGCAGATTTTTTTTCGTTTTTTTTTTTTTTCAAAATCATTCGAAGTGGAATGTTTTCCTTTTGCGTCTCACCAATTCATTTGTAGTTTTCGTAATTACTTGTTATATTATTATAAAAAGCCTCCTTGCACAAAAGGGGAAGATTGTACATTTAATATTCTGATTCAATCAACTCATTGCTGCAACAATTTCTCACTTCTGTCCATTTTAATTTCATTTGAAACAAAATATTTCTTCTACAAATGTGTTAGAGACAGGAATACTAAATAGGTCTATGTATATTTACAACTTCACTTATATTACATTTTTTTTTAATTTAAACACTGAAAAAGAGAAATAAACCGATTTTTTCTATATCTAATCTCTACCTTTTCCCCTTGAACTTTCAACTAAGATTGTTTTACATTCACAAAATTCCTCATCCAGCTTATCAATATCAATATGATACTGAATTTTAAACATTTCAACAGTTGACTCAAAATCTACAAATCTTAATTCCTGGTTTCCTGGCTTAATGTTTTCACTGAAAAATCATAATTATTTGTTCAGATATGTCAACAAATTCAATAAGAAATTACATGTTGGTCACTTTAAAATGATTTTGTCAGGAAAGTGAAAAGAACGGAAGAAATTTATCTTGGGTGTGAAATAAAATCATAAGACGTAAAATTAAGTAAAAATAAATAAATAAACTTACGAGGAAAACGTAAGACCTGGCAACCCTGGTCAGAACGGTAGATAGAATATGTTATTTCAAAGTAATAAAAAAAAGTATTACTAACATTTCTTGTGCAATTGATTTACACTACAGTTTAAAGTACTTTTATAGTACGGTTTGAAATGCATCTCAGCGTTTTATTATTGATTTATTTTCTGAACCGTTTGCACAGGTGCCTACAAGAAACATGATATCTGGTCTTTTCAAAATAAAGTTGCTTTGAAAATCTTTTTATTTCTGCTGAATGCACCGTGATTATTTACGTATTGAAAATACATTTTTTTTTAAATTGGTTAACGACTAGTGCTCATTTTTGGACAAATTGTATCCATATTACGCATACAAAATTTCAGATCGATCGGATGTGGTCTTGAGTTGCCTTAATTTTGAAAAATATAGGAAAAATTTATAATTTTTGGATTTTAAAAATTTTTTAATGACTATAATTTTGCATTGGTGATAAATCACTAATAAATATGTCAAATATGAACAGAAAAAAAAATAATAATCGGTGAAGCAATTTCGATGTATCCTAATCTGGATTGGATAATGTACTCGACTGAAGAATACCATTAATATTATACGACTAAAACTTTCCTTTACGCAATTTTCGCACTGCATGTAGTCAGTCCGTATCGTAGGCAAGCATCTTAACCATAGATTTCAGATTTCAATTCAGCGATCTCTATCTACTGATCCTTTTTGATCTGTTTTACTCTTAAGAACATTTCTTGATTGTGGTTTAAGATTCTTTTGTAAAATGTATTTTATAATATAATTTTTAGTGCAATTTTGGAAGTTAATTAACAAAATGAGCTAGCAATTTGTTTGGTGGAAGAATCCTTAAAAGTAGACAACTACGCCATTGACAGATGTTATTTGGGTGGCCTATCTCGCAGGGAGCTTCATGAAAAAAGTTATTTTTTCTCGTTTTTCTCTCTTTTCACTCGTCTCTTGATATATTTTCGTAAAAAAAGAATAATATATGGTACATGAAATATGGAATACATCCTATCTTAACCAAACTTGGTAAGATTTGACCTCAGTAGTAACCATGTACAATACTATTCTGTATTAATGCGCAGTTATGAGGGTAAATCAAAGAAGAGTGACTTGTTACATTATTTTCTTTAGTTCACAATGATGCTTGGTGTCATCAAATCTTGAAACGTTAACTGAACTCATTTCCTGACGTCATAGAACAATGAAATTTTGCAGAGCGACGTAAATCCGGTGGCAATACAATATTCCATTACTACTTTCATATAGTTTTATATATTTATATATTTTAAAAGCAAATTTTAATAATTTTTTTTATTCTTAAGTTCTTTATCCTAAAATAAATATTATCCTGCAACTAGCCTGGGTTTTTCTGGTTGCATAACACTTTAGGATTTGGGCCACAAAACACTTAGCTTGAGAAAATGTATCCGAACATCGAAATAACTTGAAAAAAGAATAATAATAAACTTTTTAAATATATTCTTTTCTTAATCAATTCGTACTAAAAAGTAAAAAAAAGAATGTTTATGCATGACTAAAAAGACAGGAATGTTGCGCGTCATTTCAAGAATTTATAAATTGACTGTATATGAGAGCCTCATGCTTTTCTTTTTAGGTATGCAAAAACGTTTTTCTTTTTTTTACTTTTTAGTACGAATTGATTATCAAGAGAATGTCTTTAATAAGCGTCCAATTTATTATGGATTTCACACATTCCTACGAATATTATGGTTTCATCACGTTCTTTCGAAAAAATGACGCAATAGCGTCTTAAACACAATACATGGTATGGTAAAGGTAAAGAAGTGAAGGCTCCATGACGTATTTTTCTTAGAAAGAAACGCTATTTTAATAATTCACGTAACAACTTTCTTATGGACCCTTTCATTATATTTTTTCCTTATTTCTAAACAAAAAATATCTCTTAAGGTCTTCAAAGTACCTTCATAATGCCATGAAATATGTTGGAGATATCACAGCAGGATCACTACTGACATAATCCTTACAAAATGCAAAAAAAAAAAAAAAAAAAAAAAACTTGACTAAAATCTGTTCATCCGTCCTTCTTTGTCTTGACTAGACCCACCCAAGCACCGCTAAATCAGATACAGAAGGTCAAGGTACGTTGTTAACTTACTGTGAAGAGAAAAAAAACGGTCAAAGTAAACTGATATTGTGCCGGTCGCCATTGTTATAGTAAAGTAAGAGAGATTATACGGGAAGGAAGTAAGCCAGTGAAGCCACCAACCATGTATTAGCCTGTAGTGTAAATGAGTGAAAAAAAAAACTTCAGGAATCTCAGTGAGGATGATCCGTCACTAGGATAGATCCCAGGACCTTCCGGTTTCTTGAATATGACTAGTCCTTAATGGAGGTTTGTGAAGAGAGGGAAAAACTTAATAAGATGTGTGTATATTATGAAAGAGTGTGTTTTATAGAAGAAAAATGAACATCTCTCAAAAAAATGTACAACTAAAAACAATATAATATTGATGATAACGTCATTACTCTGTTATGTTGATTCATCATTGAAAGAGTTGATTCCAAAAAGGGTTAAATCCATTTTCGAAAGTTTTATGTAGAAAGTGAAATTGCAATTAAGTGCTTTGACTCCTTACAAGACGTATAATGGGTTCCTGGTATGCCAAAGTTTTAGAGACATGCAGAGTGCATAATAATTCACATAGTTTGCCGTGATTTGCAGTATTTAAAAAAAGGTGGACATAACCCCTTTTGGTACTGTACTCTTCAATGCTGTCCGAATAATGGTTGTCTATTAGTCAGAAATATAATTTGAAATTGTCTTCTCTTTGTAATACAGGCAAGTTAGGCGGTGTCCATTCGGAGGACTGTACATATGTGCTACTACCAGGTTTCAACAGCGAATGTCAGATTTGGATCATTATGTTTCGTTGGAAACGTTTCGCCGAGACCTTTCGAACAACATCTCAACCAACTTCGTAGCCCTACTGAGTTGAAGACTGTCGATTGTCTCCATTAGTTACTATGGGGAAGTTGGGACCCCAATTTCCCTAGAGACCCGCCCATTCAACTTGGATGATCTACACGGCATTGAACTCGTCTCGCCACCTCAGCTCAAGCTTTACAACGACACCTAAACTCAGCTATCTTTGTAGCTTTAGTAGCTCCTAAGTGGAAATTTGTCGACGGACAGACGGTCAGAGCTGTGTTATAAGGTTTCCCAGCTGAAGCACAAAGAGGGTCGTTAACTTTAAGAATAAGAATAATGTAAAAGTTTCGTACAAATTAAATTTTTAATAGTGATTACAAAATGTTTAAAATTCCATATACATACAGAAAAGAAGCGCCATTGATACTCTATTGCTTCACAGTTGCAGAGAGACGCACGATATGACACAAACACATGGTATAAATGAATCGATTCATTACTATAACACAGACCGTAATTCAATTTTTATCTTACGGAGGTTTATAGTACAGTAAGTAGATCGTTTATAAATTACTCAGTGAGGACATCTGTTGGCGAATTTACTTTAAACACTTGTCGAATTTAGCTAAAAATAATTACGAATTCACTAATAGAGGGTGCTTCTCCCCACTTTTTTTTCGTTAATTTTATTAGTGTATTGTCAAGAATCTACCATATACTTTCTTACTAAATATATCAAATGAAAAAAGCAACTAAGTTCTAAAGGACGATCAACACTTAATAATCAACGTGTTAAAGAAAGCAACGAATGCTAGTGTAAGTTTCCGCTCATCTAGATTCCTCTCAACGTTTTATCTAAGTGTTTCTCCTTAAATACAATATTAATAGCTGTAATAACATATTGTCAATTATGCAATAGTGAGCAAGTAAATTGAGTTAAACTAGGGTTACCATAATATTTGCAGACTTTTACTAACAGTTTAGCTTAAAGGCCATTAAAAAAAAATAGAATGAAACTCCGAACAATTACTTGCGACAGCAACATGAAATACAGACTTAATACGTACGAGGTAACAAAAAAGTTCTTGCCTTTTTTATGTCGCATGGGAAGACGTGATCACTGATAATGAAATACGTGCTTCATGTGCTGGAAAAGAGATCGTAGTGGGAACATTGACCGTGACCAATATAAGTGCTTTGCGCAGTCATAGCTCGAGTAGTGGCTAAGACAAATGGAGGTGTCAAAGAAGTTCGTTTGGGATTGTTTGCTTTATGACTTTACGGGGGCTTATCCACAGCCAAATTAAGTCAGCGAATACGTCAAGTCGTTGAGGATAATGTGAATGAACGTACTACCAGGCATTAGTTCCAGAAATTCAGGGCAGAAGGTTTGTCCCTGTGTGATGAACCTTGCAGTGGACGCCCACAGGCCCTGAAGGCGGCCATAGACAAGACCGCAGCCAAACGTGTGATGAGTTCGCTGAATGCTTTCATTGATGAAAGTCAGACTTCTCCTGTACCTCATAGACAGGGCGTACAAATTGAGAAAATGGGTACCCCAAACATTGTCGGAAGCCAACTAGGACCAACGTCACAGCCTGTTTCTCGGCACAGCAACATACCTATTTGAATCTGAATTTAATTTTTAAGGCCTTTAGGAGTAACACGCCCATATTTGAACGAGTTCCCACCAGTGATGAAATGCGAGTCCTGTATGAGACTTCCAAGCGTGCCAGACGTTGGTTGTGCACCGCGAGACCCAATGTCTCACCAAACAAGGCCAGCTCTACACCCGCATAAGATCATGCTCTGTATCTAGTGGACCGGGCCAAACCATCACTCCGGAGCTGTACTCGCACTCGTTGGAACGTGTGCAGGCCGTATGTGGCGCGGGTTGCCAGAGATACCATACAGCTAGTTGGGTGGTATTCAACCGTACTCTCCGGACCTTGCGCCAACATGATTATCACCTCTTCCATTCTCTGGACAACCATTTTCGTCGGAAATCCTTTGCTAATGAGGCAAACTTGTAGCAACCACTCAAGGACGTTTTGCGTCTAAGATCCTCTAGTTTTACCACCAGGACAGCGGCAGCTGCAGAAACATTGGAAAGAGGTGTTGGATGTCGATGGGGATTACCTTGAGATCTAACTGTGACATCTTCTGTTTGTGTCTTTGAAAATCGTCAAGAATTTTTTGGTTACCTTGTAAAGGATCATTACGTTTCAGTATATTGCTAGCCGATATCAAAGACTGTAGGGACTTTGCTAGCCAATAACAAATACTAGGCGATACTACAGGTGGGAACAATTTGTGTGCAACGCGAAAGTCTTTATAAATGGTGTGATACGTATTTGAGGATGAGTTTAAAATAATTAACAGTCAACAACTTATTAAGTGAAAAGTACGGATATTATTATTATTATTTTTTTTTTTTTTTTGCAAAGTAAGATATGGACACGCACAGAGCCTTTAAAATACGAATTGTCCGTACAAAATACAGACATATGGTAACCCTAGTTAAACGTACTTCATGAATTCTAATTAGGGTAGTCTTAATAGCAAAGAAGAGAATCCAGCCGTTAAAAAGAGGACAGAGAATAGATTGGAACTCTAATAAAGTTAATAATATCACAGCAGTTCCGAATTTGTGGGGAACACTTCTAATATTTCCCGCGCCCTAGCTCCACGTAGCTAGACTAACAAAATGGCTAAAAAAAACTAACGTTCCTGTAAAAATAAGGAGTCCAAATTTGAAATAAGTTAAATTGCCAATTTCTATGACAGTATAGTAAAAAAAAAATCATAGGATATCGAAAGTGAAGTTGAAGGAAATCATGAAAATCGAAGTACCATATGTCCCAATTTCACAGGAGCGTATATAATATTAAAATACCGTAAAATAATGTTGTAGAGTGACCTGATTGAAAACAGTCAGCTAAGTTGGAACCTCTATTTAATATTCCGGGCACATTTTTTTTTCTCTTACAATAACCTTTCCGCGGGAGTGGGCTTATTTGTACACCTCCGGCCTTATTTCTATTCTTTCCAGGGATATTAAGATATTTCGGCGTCCATGGGTGGATTTATGGGGGGTATGGGGCATTTCCCCCACCCCCAGTCATTTTAGAATGACTTTAAATGTTTCATTTTAAACGATAGCTTTTAAAACGACCTCCCCCCAGGATCTCTTCTAAATCCGCCCATGTCGGCGTCACATTTATCGTGCTCTGTGGGGTAACAGACCCTCTCTCCCCTCCCCTGAAAGAAGAAAAACTATTCAAACGGAACAGTGTCTAATCAGGAAATCATTAAATCTCTTCTTTGACCTCCGGGTCAGACTGGGTTCCAAGCATAGATCCGATAGCCCAGTGACCCGTTTCAGCTCTGCCTCCCCGATTTAAAAAAAGTAGGGCGCCGCTAGTAAAGGCTTCTACGTCTAACCATAGTACGGAAGCAATAATTTGGTTGACTACGAAAATTTATAACTACCATTTCTATCTACTTAATCTACTTACCCAGATCATCATCGAACAGTTTTAGGTTTGAAATTGAGAGAACTGACATTACCAATGGCATGAATGATTCGCCTGTATTTCCTAATGCACTCGCCATTTTGATAATAAACTACCACTAAATACTTTAACGTGCGTATTACTTTATGCCTTTATAGCCCACTACTATTGTCTTTTATATAATCATCTTTCATATGATTCTCAAATCTATTTTATTTGCCATTTCTGCTTGTTTGAATATATAACAATCTTTATGTAATTAATCAGAATTAATTACATGCTTGTACGTGACATTCGCGACATCTTCTTTGTTTTATGTTCTGCAAGCTTCTAACACAACAACGATTAATTTTTTATGACTCCGTATATTCAATACTGCCTCCATTAATTATATAGTCAGTTATGAAAAGAAAGCATTGAAGCTGCTACTGTAAAAATAGAAGGTTTACTTGTCAGATTCTAGAAAACAGAAAAAAAAATAGGAAACATCTATCATTATGTACGTCATGAATGTCTTTTACAGGATCTCATAAAATTCACTTTTTATTTCAGAGTTTTCTTTAGTTTACAATGAATCGTGGTGTCCTCAAATCTTGCAACGTTAATGTAACTCGTTTCCCGACGTCCTACAATGATGAGACTTCGCGCAGCAACGTAAGTCGGATGACAATACAATATTTCATTGTTACTTTCATACATTTCTACATATTTATATAATTTAAAAGCATATTTTAATATTTTTTTTAATATGGATATCTTTATCCTAAAATAAATACTAGCCTGCAATGATGTTATGTTGGACTGGTTACAGAACACTGGTTGCAGAATTTGGGTCACAAAATATTAGCTTGACACAAAGTATTCGAATACCGAAATGACTCCAAAGAGAAATAATGTTAAAAGAACTTTTCAAAGACATACTTTTCTTAAACAATTCATACTAAAAACTAAAAAATAATTTTGTTTAGGACCTATGCATGACTAAAAAGAAAAGCATGGGGCGCGCCAATGCATGCATTTATGAAGTGATTGCATATGAGAGCGCGTTCCACCCTTTTCTTTTTAGTCATCCATAAACAAAATTATTGTTTACTTTTAGTACGAATTGTTTAAGTAATATTGGGTTTGTTTTTAAAAAAATTTTATTATAGAATCTACTCACTAGTGTCTTTCATATCCATCTGATTTTGTCCTCCATTTCTACATTTTAAAAACTTTCCGGTTTGAATCTTCATTCTATTGTCAAGTTCGCGTTACTGCCATAATTTCCTATTTGCGGGGGGAAGGGACCAAAGTTGTGAGGTTTAGCAAGGTTTGTATTGATGTTTATCCGTGAAAACTTTGAAGTTAAGGTTTTTCGACAATTTTGGGTTGACACCAACCATTGGGGAGGGTGCTTGCAGAGCGCTTTTTCGGATAAACCGAATCCGTGCTTGGTTTACCCCCCACCCCCACAAAAAAAATATTTGGTCTTATTCTAATGTCAAATAATCCGTCTGTCTGTATTGCAACCTTAAGCTGCAACCAAACCAGTTATAATAGAAACTAACTTCAGATTTGGGTTCCGAAACCTTGATTTATACATGCATTTTTAAGGTTCATCTTTTCGACGTTCAATTAACACCACGAAAACATTTTACTCAGCCGTACATACCAAAAGGTGCATTTTTATTAAATATACAGGTTGATGCCATTCTTATTTATTCTAATGGAGCGCATATCGAAGTTGATATTTCCTAAAACACATTTTGAACATATATATTGATAATGTATGTTATTAGGGAGGCACTTGCCCCATTTGTCCCTTCGTGCGTACGCCTATGTCTTACATCTTTCAATGTCTTTTTAAGTCATGTATCTTTCCAAACAACAATAACCATAAAAATGCATCTAATTTATATTACTTTCGTCGCTACTGAATATCTTATATCCATCCATATCTATCTTACATAAATATATACAGAGGGGGAGGCCTTCGTCCAGAGTGGATAAAAAACGGCTGAATATGATAATGATGATGATACAGGGTAAAGCAAAAGCCTCCAAAAACACTGACAAGTGGAACACGGGAGGCGGGAGTGAGATATCGGTAATGTGACTATGGACACAATGCGAGAATGGGCACTATGGCGGCCATCTTTAAGGTCGCCATCTTGGATCTATTTCAAGGATTTTAAATGGGAAGGAGGTCATGTAGCATATCGTTTTAGACTACCTCGTTCCCAGAAATTCAAGTGTGAAGTAATCTCTTAGCTATATTTATTTCTTTAGGAGAAAAGGATAAGGATCCTAAATGTTATTTGGCGCCCTGCAACATGTGCTCAATGTAGCGCCAATGTTTGCCGCAACAGATAGCAGATCATATTTCTCAATCCTCATAGACCCAGCTTAAGATATCGCAATCAACGGAGGCCCAGGCATTCTGGATCCGTTATCGGAGATGGTGTAGATCGTTGATATTTTCACTGTACAACAAGTGTTTTAAATGGCCCCACAGATAGAAATCAAAGGGTGTGACATCAGGCGAACGAGGAGGTCACTCAGTGGGTCCTCACTGTAAGATCCAAAATGTCGGAAATTGGAGAACTAACAACTCTGACACCTGTGCAGCTTAGTACGGGGAAGATACCATGTTGAATCTGGCACAGATCCGTACAGCACATATCCGTACAGGCTAAAATCTGATAAAGTCTGTTTCATTTCCGTACAGCTTACAATGACATAAGATGACAGGAACATGCATCCAGATAACATCAGCACATTTCCGTACATGTCTAGATGGGCGCCTTATCAGAATGTGCCATCTCTAAACGTGTAGCTATGCCTGACGTTAGAGGGAAGTCCAACAAAGAAAACTGCAAGTCAGGCAGGGATACACAAGAAATGGTTGCTAAGGAGAGCATGTGGAACTATTAATAAAGAAGTATTGATTTTTACATGAGTACGGAAAATGTGCATCTGTGTATGTAAGTCTATATATGTAATAACACTCGTCACAACTACATACACACACACACAGCAGACAACTTTGCATTTCCGAGGTAGCAAATCCAAATTCAATCTTACCTTGATTTCGAATTTTGACGATGTTTCAATAATTCTATACTAGTCTAGCATCGAGGTAAAAGAAGAAAAAAAAAATGTTGTTATAAAAGAACTTTTTAATGTAAATGAGATGAAAGTGATAATTAGTGATGATTTGTTGTGCTAATTAATAATTAGATAGTGTATTTATTTTAAATACTTTTTTTTATAAGGAATCCGGAACTCAATTTCTTTATATTCTAACGTTGAATGTGATACAAAATGTAAGGAAGAAATATAGTTATTATGATTATCTTACATAATAACTATTAACAAGTTGCCCATGCATTGAAATAAATGACAATTTTCAATGCATTTTCTATATAATGGAAAAATAATTATTGAGGTCTCTCCTACGAGAAAATCTGAACCATCTGACAAGCACCCATCATGGCGTGCGTATCCATGCCCTTTTTGTTGAGATGTTTGTCGTTTTCGAAGATCTGTAGCAGCTTCCCGTAAATAAATAAAATAAATAATCAGGTGGGAAAAAAAAGGCTAAGACTACATTTTAGCAGAACCTGGAAACATCACTGTACCAAAGTAGGTGGCAGGGTGTCAAACTTCGAATTTTGTCCGCGCTATAACTCTTGTGTTAGGAGAGAGCTAGGAATTGGAAAACAGTTTGAGCCTATAGTGGAATAGATACCTTGGTAAAATTCAAGGGCTATTTTCTGTGTATGTTTTATAGAAATGAATGAATATTTCATATTTTTAACTCAACAAGTAAACTTTGTATATGCTATTTAATCATATAGCGCACTGAATTTATCACTTTGTTGTCGACTTGAGAAATATCGAATATTCATTTTTCATAGATCTAGGAAGTTTCCCTGCAGGACCCAAATGCACTGAAATTTACATGCAATGAATTATTAATGGATGTCACTTTTATAATCTTGACGAAGGTCCCGGGTTCGAATCCCGGCCGGGGGATGGATGTTTGTGATTGTGGATTTTAACTAGAACGTGACGGATAATCGAGACAGGCCGAAGTCAAAAGTTATCAGAATGGCCCATACAAAATAAAGTTTACCAAAGTATTTAAAAAAAGGTTTTCTGTGGTGGGATTAGGATGTAATATTTATGCAAGTGGATAGCCCGTAGAACATAGATATCGACGAACAGAAAAAATTCTAATACGAAAAAAAGTGGACTTAGGATGTTTTGCAAATCAATGATGTCAGCATCGTTGACTGGATTTATGATTAGTGTAGATATAGTGGATATATATCATATCGTGTTTTTAGATACTGGGGTCCCAACCTCCAGCACAAAATTGGCTTATTACAATGATAAATAAAATTAATCTTTCTCGATAAATCATAAACAATAAATAACGTCAAAACGCGTTATCCGTAGCTGATTTGTTTCAACAGGGCAGATTAGAAGATAAAATGTAATGCCATCGAATTTCGAATTGTCAACTTTACAACACTGGTATAAAGGATTTTTTTAACACTACTTCAGATTACTGGATATTTGATCTCTATCTTAGTGATGTTATGAACATCATATGTGAAATACAGAAATCAACGTTGCAAACTGTGACTAGTAAACGAGGAGAAATTATCAAAATATCGATTTTCAATGTCAAACCTGGTATAATATTCCCACTTTGCCTTTGCGAACCTGCGTTTGTGTTCACTATAGAATACCAAATATCTAGTAAATTGACGCAGTACTCTTCGAAATAATAAAAAATTATAACAGATTGGCAACACTGAAAACTCGCTGACCACATTTTTATTTGAATTTCAATTTATTTTAAGGCCTTTACGCAACTATGGCTCAAGCCGTAAGGATGATGATGGGATGAATTGGGAATGAAGAAAGTGGGAGGAAACGGTAGCACTCTGAGCGTATAAATTGAACGAGTAAAACTTATAAATTAATTTATTTATATCTGATTGTTGTACTAACTTGAAAATGGGAACAATGTATTTATTACATTGTTATAACAATGACATTACTGTTTTTATTAATTAGTTTGCGACACTCTCACTTCCGGTTAATAAAAATATGCCTAAAGTTCAAGTTGGGCCAATATCTGATCATGTGCGAAAAATCATTGCACCTCCGTAGCATCGTGTTGTGTGAGTAGCCAGTAGTTAATACAACTTGCACAATTAACGTGTATATCAACATTACATTCTTTTAAATATCACTTAAAATTAATTAATAGTGCTCCCAGTGAATGTGAAAAGAAGGAGCTATCCCAATTAAATGTTCCTTTTGTCATAAATATTGCATCTAAAATGTTGAAGAAGAATCCAAGTTGACAATGTTTAATGAGGATTTAAGACGATTGAATAAGTAGAGAATCTTCAACTCTTATTTTACTATACAAACTTTTTTTTGTTAAGGAAAGAGCATCTCAGTGCATACAGTATAGACCTAATTTACATTAGTTACATCGTCATTTCATCGCTGTATTCTATAGCTATATCCATTCTTGATTATAAAGCTTTCCCTGTCCTGGGTTCCGACAGCGCGAAAAGCTATTCATTTCAAAGTTAATATAATCCCTCTAAGATGCAACATAAAAATGGCAAAGATTTTCTTTTTTTTAATGAGGGTTTCAAGTGTTAGCCTCAGTTCTACCAGACGAATGCCAGGGTGGTAGGAAAGCCCTGGATTATAGCTTCTTTATCATCTATCTATCCCATCTTGGCCTCAGCCAAAGATACCAAAAGGACATAAATAAAATTCAATTTACCTACTTAAACTGCCAATTCCTATTAAAAGTTCAGCAGTTTGAAAACTTTTTGTAAAATTTTCCAAAGTATACAAATATTCACATATAAAATGTGTGAAAAGGTTCTTTCTTTTCGTGTGCATCATACATATATAGGCCAGTGTACCATTTTTGTTGCATAGCTTTGCTCTCTTGTCATGGAAACATGTCCTTCGGGTCAAACCAGTTTGCGTATATACTAGTTTTGTGCTAGGGGCACCATTTGAGTGTATTTCTGCTTTAACGAAAGAGAGCATAACCTGATAAAGAACCCATCCAGACGTGTACGGAAATGTGCCGATGTTATCTCGAAACAGGTAGGTACCTGTCATCTTATGTCATTGTAAGATGTCCGGAAATGAAAAAAAAATCAGATTTTAGCCTATACGGATATGTGCTGTACGGAAGTGTGCTGCATCCGTCATCTTGCTGAAAGAAAGCAGGAAAATCGCCTTCAGTATTTAGCAGTGAGGGGAACACCTTCTCGCGAAGGATATCGTTCACTAGTCAAATTGCCATGGATGAGCACAAGCTCGATGATTCATGTGACCCATACCTCCCGCCACACTATCTCCAGCAACAGATTTAGAATGCCTGCATCGTCTTTGAACCTGTTATGTTATTCAGGGTTCACGAAAATTGGAAAGAGCATTTTGCACCGTATGTACTCCAAAATGGCTGCCCATTGAACATATGTTGTGAGGCGCAATATCCCATCTCCTAAACAAATAAACATGGGTAAAACTTCAATACAATATGTCATATGACCCCTTCTCATCTAATAATTTCAACCTAAATCCAAGATAGCGTCTTTCACAATGACCCACTTTCCCAATTCCTCCATCAGATAAGGCCTTACTCACATCACCGATATCCAGCATAGTCTCACTCTCTTCACTCGCTTTCGACTTATTAGTGTTTTCTCCAGACTTTTGTCTCACCCTGTATGGGTGTTGGGATCATGAAGAACGGTAGTTCTTCGAGTGACGCTGACAAACAAATGAGTCTGTTAGCGGCACTCTATGTATACAGCTAGTTTCGGATCTAGCGAACTAACTATACGCCCGATTTTGATACTTGAACTTGCATTTGAAAGCTCTGTGCCATACTAACACAGAGAAAAAAAAATTGGGTCGGTAGGACCTCCCTGGGATCCCCTAGGGTGGTGTAAAAAAAAATATCAGAATTTCACATTTCTGGTGGTAGCACTAACCCCAGACCATATAGGTTGCCGAAACTTTCGGAATCTTAATCTACGCTTCAATGCCTTTCAAACGGTGTTTCACACGTCAAAATCGGTGAAGGGGTTCAAAAGTTACTACTTTTTTAGCCGAATCGCAGAATTTTCACAAATGATAGAAAAGTTGGTCTGTAATGTTTGGGGGGAACAATTGCGGGCCCCAACAAGTTGGGGTAAATAGAAACTTATTTTTTTGATAGGGATAGTGATATCCATTTTGTGAGTCATTTTCTTTG
>JAGDQP010000292.1:9456-27578 GCA_022664845.1 Lepisma saccharinum
TATTATTATTATTATTATTATTATTATTATTATTATTATTATTATTATTAGAAGTAGTAGTAGTAGTAGTAGTAGTAGTAGTAGTAGTAGTAGTAGTAGTAGTAAGCATCTTAGCGACTCCCAGTAACCTTCCTCCCTCTTCACTTGCTTCAAGTTTTTTTCTACGGCTACTTCAGTAATTTTCCCATCTTCATGTTCAATACTTTGATAACCAATTTTCAACTGGCAGCCTAGCCAATCCTCGTCACCATTCCTCTATATCTGTTTGCATTTCTTTAACATGGCCATGCCTTTGGCGAAACAAACACCTTTTTATTTGGTGTGACATCTCCGTATATCCTGATGATGTAATATTTTTTCAACTTCGTTTTATTATTATTATTATTATTATTATTATTATTATTATTATTATTATAGATATATATTGTTAGTTAAAAGGAGAAGTTCAATTTGAAGTTAGGCTAATTCTTACCCAAATAGTGTTTTATTAAATGAGCAACTAATAAATTGTTTGAGTGTTCATTTGTTTATCAGAAAGGGGGGAAATATAGCAGAATAATGGCTTTACGTCTATTTTAGTAAACACTAGCAGCTCTCTTATTTTTTTACTTTACTTCTTTGTGTACATGCAAGCCAGTCTCATAAGAATTTTCAATTCAAAATCGAAGGAAATATTGAATTAAATTAAAGCACAAGTTCGTTGAAAGTGCACTTAATAAATGTATATATTTCTAACTTACCACTGTTTCAGGACTTATACAGTTTTAAGTGAAGATCGATCCTGTTGTGTTTCTCAACGTGGATCATAAACCCCGTTGATTACAACGTGAAAAGAGTGTTTGTTATGATGGACGCTACAGGTTCCAGATTCTCTCCGGCACAAAGAGTAAGGCACTCGTACATCAGATTTCATACATACGTCAGATGACTGATACTAATTGACTGTGTAGGTGAGGCACTTCTGACGTAAACAGAGGTCGTAGCTGCCTATTTACCAATAGTATTTCTGAAGTACAGTGCTCGGTACGTTTTTGGTATATCTATAGTTACCAATCCACTTTCTCTCTCTCTCCCTATTACACACTCACTCACAAACAGAGACAGAGAGAAACGAGAGGGAGAAATACCTCCTTCTGCAAACAGCTCTAGAGATTTGCCTGTGAGTTTTCTGCAGAAATAGTGAACATACCTGAAGGCAAGGCATTGAGGATCTCCACCCCGCAAATTAGCTAGATTTCTGTGTCTCAGTCTCGCTCCTTTTTCCACAACCCTTCTCCTCACTTGCTTTCAACAAAAGAAATTTATTAAGGCTTCATTAGTACAGTTCTAGCTCCTCTGAACTCATTTTCTAACCCTTGTCTTATGCCCCGTTTGCACCGTTCACCGAGATCACCATCTGTGACTCCTTGTTATAACTGAACTTTAACTTGCACACATTTTGCTCGTTCACACTTCTGCTCTCTCTCTCTTTCTTTTTTCTCTCTCTAGTAACTTTTGAAGTTTAGCTATTTGCATATGCTACTCTACGCCCTCCATCTGTAAACTTAGGCAATTGATTTTTTTTCTAAGGTGGAGGAGTTAAGATGGAGAGAGATCTTGGGAGAATCAATATTTAGAAAACATTGCTTGTTCAATCATAAATTATGTTTTATTTAGTGTTTTCATCTTGTACTGAGTTATCATTAGAAAGTAAGGACGTACAGTGCAATATGTAGTTTGTGGGAGATCTATTATAAAGTTTTTGAAGCGCTATAACAATCCAAAAGAAAATAAATTTACTTCTTAATCACTTGTAAAGTGATACTTTTAATTCACATTTTATTTTCGTAGGTCTGATCGGGGTAAAATAAAGGAAACACCTCAGTCAGATGGTGATCTGTAATCGAACTCGGGTCTTCCCGATTACAAGATGAACATTCTACGAACTGCTCTACTTCGTCGGTAAATTAGAAGTTAGGGTAATTCCAGGGTAGATAGCCAAAACTTCTATTTCTCGCACTAGTAGTTAATTGAAAGTGTTTAGGCGGCAAGCTTTTGTTCCAAGTAATTGTTGAGCATCTGCGTTTCGTTCAGATTTAGCTTCTACTGTGCAAAATAGAAACATTGGCCATCTCACTCGATATTACTCTATCGTCGAACTACTCTACTCTAATAGAATGAGCGTTTTTTCCCCTTCATTTACCTCTACTTGGAGGATAGTGAACCATTTTCTGAATTGTCGTTTTGCCTGCCATCTAACGACTTCATACACGTTTAATGCTGGTGTGAGATAGTTCAAAGAGTTAAATTTCTGGTGATTTTACGGTCATAATTTCTCCGTGTTTTTGTCCGATTTTCATCAATTTTATTGGCTAAAAGAACTGCCCAATGAGGGTCATCATCACTCTACAAAATTTGGTCAAGATCGGTTTAGCTATTTCGGAAGAGAAATGCTATAAGTGGTTTTGGTATTAAGTTAAAATGAGGACAGAACCCAACTCATATCGTCAACAGCCTAGTGTTTTAAACAACTGAATTACGAAGAACATTCTTCACTTTTCTCGTTATATATCGTCGACTGAGGTAAATTTGGAAAAACATTAACACATCAAGATTGGACGATCTCTTCATGTTGTTTCGTAAATGATAAAAAACTGAATTTTTGTGCCAATGTAGAGTATGAACATTTGTTATTTCTTCATATGGTTACAATAGCAAAATAAAAATAATATTTCTAAAGTTTTTTTAGTAAGAAAATGGTATTCAATGTGAGAAGTACAATGTGACCCTGTGATGCCAAAGTTGTAAGGCTAATTCATAATTTTCTTTTGTAGAGGATAAAAAATCCGGAACTTGTAAAAAAAATGTTTGGACCTTTAAGCATAATTTTACTAGAACAATTTTCGTTTACTCATTTTGGGGTTAGTTTGGGCATTACTGTAATTATTTTCTCAAGGTTACTTTAGATGTATTGTAGTGTGAAAGACTCTTGTGAGATTAAAAATAATTACTTGTGTTTTCTTTTTATATCAAGGCTCATTAGACTGGAATTGTGGTTACGTAAAGGTCTCTGATTGGTTCCTTTCTTCGCACTGATTAAAGGTAAGGTCTCCATGTACTATCGGCTTAAATTTGGTGTATAGTGAGTTCGTGTTATTCCAACTGAAGCAATTAAAGTGTATGGAAGGAAAAAGGAAAATTAAATGCTTGTACAAAGTTTAGAAAACTTGGGAATTAAATACAGTAGTATGAAAATTCGATGATATTTTTCTCCAATCTTTCACGGTACCGGTTTATTTCCGGATACATTGGCCGAAATGTAAAATGGCCGATCAATCTTCGTTATTCATTTATCTCACAATTTTGGTTGTGAAAGATAATTTGTATTGCGATAATTTGTGAATGATAATTTATGATAATAATTTGTAGATAACTTCTGTTTTATTCCCTATTGTAGCCCTTCATATTTTTGTCTTTATTTCTTTTCTTAATTTGAAGATATAAAATATAGTGTTCGGTTTACTTGGTTGTTTTGTTAGCTGGACTGGACCATAAACCAACAATCACAGAGTGTTTATTACAAAGTTACTATAATATGTTACAAATATTCTGTATTGATTCGTCTCTTAGAACATGAAAACTTTTCTGTCGAAGTGTAAACTTTTTATATTAAATTTGAAGGCGTAAGTAGGTTTTCCAAATGCAGCTTCTTTCTTGTCAGGCTTCTTTATTTGCAACGCAATTGTAAAATTAGTAGCCAATGTTTGTGCATAACACAGAATGAAAAGAATCAATAATTCTGTGCTGTTACAACCATTTAAGCTATCAAATAAAAAAGGAATGGTTCATAATTTTCATGTGTTCAGTGGTACCCTCTACAAACAGTATGTTCTAGTCATGAGGTCAGAACAACTCAACTTCGGACGTATCAATATGGGAATTTAATTCTTGTATTTCCCACATAGATTCAGAACTACCATTAACATCATTATAAAGATATATGAATTATATATATAAGAAAAATAATTAACTTGATGCGACACAGACCGAAAAATTGACAGTAAACAATATTGTTTTAGTGTCCAAAGTTACTTCAGCTAACGGTATTGATACGATTCCTCCCTAGATGGCAAATTTTCGTGGTGACTGTTTTGATACTTTATTCCTTTACTATGTCATATTCAAACAAACTTTTGTCTATACTTTTTAGAAGAATTAGACTTTCAACCATTCAACATTCATTTTCTCTATACTTTACACTTCACACACAAATGTAATAAGAGATAGCATTACATTTCCACAGATGCACTTCATTAAAATTATCTTGTTATTAAAATTATCTAATTTTTAAAAGATTATTTTGTCTATAGCTAAGAGCGTTTTGATGAATATTTGGGTTTAATTGGTAAATATAGATTATTTCGTGTATATTGTTATTCTTACTCCTAAGCCTTTCCCCAATAATCAGCTTCCTTTTCTTTCTTAATTATGTTTTTGATGAACAGCATAACAAATGAAAGGAGCAAAGTATAATATTGCGTAAACTAATAATTCTGAGAAAATTGTTCGTAATCAAAGAACTGGGTTCTGAAAAGCAAAGGAGGAACTGGAAGAAAGCAAAAGATACGGTTACCATAGAAACGCACTCACAGGAGAAAATAAATTCTTGAGAAGAATGACATATCTGACATGAAACTTACCTCTGAAAGAATAAAAGATCAGAGCACATACAACTTGTTTCTCTTTGGTCATACTATCTACATTTTTTTTAAAAGCAAAAGGTAAGTAGATTCCCACTTTGATTCCTCTTGAGGCTTGACGTGAATACCTTGTGGTGCTACTGTTATGATGGCTACTACTTCATGAGGTAAACTTTCCATATACTGGGGAAAGCCTGCAGTTGCTAAATTCTGTATTCTTTCCAACTGTGTTACAGATAATCAATTTAGGCGGTCCCGTTTATTCCACAAATACTTGATACTGTTCAACAGTCTAGTTGGCCACCATTGTTGTGTTTGTGACCAATATTGGCCACAGAAACACAATTATTGCGATTGTTATAGAAGACCACCTCTTCAGAACGAATTACAATAGGTTGACGCCATAACACCAGGAACAGTTAGGTCTCTCCATTGTTCTTCACGGTAGACACACTGATTCGTTGAAAAGTGTCGCTCATGCTGTTAACTGAAATTTCTGACTGGTGCATGTTATTATTTGTGAACTGGTTTCTCCTGTACGTCACGTTAGAGGACTCTGAGGTTCTTAGTAATCTATTGCCTTGGTCTTCCTCAAACCTGAGTATTTCATATGCTAAGCACATTCCTCTTGTACACGATAAATGTCAGTCTATTAAGTTTTGCAGCCATTTTCTTTCTGAACTACCAACTGTATAGGAACTTGCGATAGCGCACTCGAACCCTGTAAGTTATGCACTGAGTGCCACTGCAAACATATTTTCCTCTCTTGGTCTACTGCAACGTGATTTTTTTAAAGATAATTCACTACGTGGATCATGCAGATAAGTCGCTTATTCTCTAATTACTGGGTGTCCAATTACTTTCTTTTAATAATATTTTTGGTCTTTAATATACTGTAATGTATTTATAAACATATATTTTCAGACTTAGTTACTGCAATATTTTGAAAATCAAGATGACTTTTCGATAAATGGATATTATATGTTCACATTTCATTAATAGACATATTAATAGATCTAGAAAGAAATTAAATTTGGAAGTGACTTCTTTAGTCAACACCTGAATTTGGAATTAGATGGGAAAATAGAATTGGCGCAAGAAACAAGAATCCATCTAAAAGTAAACAGCAGAAGAAATTAAAAATAAATTATGTTTTACCACAAAATATAGAATTTTGAATAATAAAATTCCTTCCTTTCAGTCTTATTAATTGGGACTTTGTTTTTCTTTGACACACCCATGGTCTCATCCTCTTGTCTCATTTAAAAATCTGGATTGCTCTCCCTAGGATCAGGAAAACAGTATCGTACGTATATTGGAAGATTTGAACTTTGTTTGGTAGTGGAATCATGTTCGCCTTATACATTATGTATAGCAATGGTGAGAGCACCGAGCCTTGTGGTACTCCGATAGTGAGAAAGATAGATTACGATAATGCAGTATTTATTTGAATATATGCAAGAAATGGTGATATAAATTAATAAATTAAGCGAATGGAGTATGAGTAGCTGAAAGCTAGATGGAATGTGAGTAGTTTGTAAATTAACCCAACATGTCATACTTTATCAAAAGGGTTTTTCATATCAAATATGAGAAAGGATTATGAAAGAGTTGTGATGATTTGTTACTGTGTTGGTCAAGTAGATTTTAAAAAATAAAAATAATATTGTGGGTTTGGTGCCGGGTTATACTGTACTGTTCTGCAGACCTGACGAGAGGGAAGTGGTGGGTTACTATAGCAACGGGTTCCGAACCTCTAAGGAGTCCCAATAACTTTGTCTTTTAATTTGTTTTGTCTTGTTACCATTCTTCGGTGTTAGCACATTTTTTGTACATATTTTCTCTGAAAATCTGTAAATAAATGTACAAAAACAGCGGAGAGTTTATGTGAGACTGAATTTGAATACGGTACTTCTTCTGTGTTAAATATTTGACGATTACTTATTTTTAAAACACTTCTTTCCACTTCAATGATAAAATATACTAGAGGTAATGAAAAGCTGATTGTCCTAGGAGTGCAAATGGTGCTTTTAAAACAAAAAGAAGAGTTTCTCTTACACTGCACTCTAGGTACAATTTCACCAATTACGGTTGCTAGGTATCAGTCTGGGTGGCTGGCGTGAGCTGGATTCAAATCCAAATGTCTACCCAGTCCTGATCCAAACATAACAAACTTTGCTTCTTCTAATCGTGTCTGACAGGTGAGTATTACAATTATCTATTGCAAGAATACAATAGAAAAGACTACTAAAAAGGAAGCAAAGTTTCGATGTACGATCAAATCTTAACTAGTCCCTTTCGAGAGAAGAAAAAAAATGTGGGGGGAAATACAATATTTTTTTTTTATTATTTCCATGTCTTCATCGCTTGTGACCTCTTCCGTACTGCCGCCAATTCTTAAAAACACATTTTGTTCTGTCTCTTTTTTTTCTTTTTTGGGGCCTCAGGCTTTCTTGGTCGTGTCAGACCAAAATGTCTTTTACAGATTATCTCATTCTTCTTCTTTTTCTTCTTCATCTTTCCCAGTCTTTTATTTTCCTTTATCTTTTTCTTAGTCGCTCTTTCTTCCTATCTCTCTTTGTCACGAGAAAGTTTTTTACTCTTTCCATATTTGAGATGCCTCAGGATAAAAACTCATTAATGTTTCTTAATGTTTTTACGACAAAGAAACGAAAATGATGGCATAGATACAAAAAAAGAAAGAAAGAAAGTAAAAAAGAAACAAAAGGGAGAAGTATGGTGTTTCCTTGAGAGATCTTACAGAATTTTGTTCTGCCCCTGCTTCTCCCCCACTCTTTGTGTGTGTGTGTGTGTGGCTCCAAGAAAGAGTAAGAACAAGGAGGAAAAAGAAAAGTAGAGAAATTTTATCTTTAAGAAGTACGAAGGCTATCATACAAACTTTCTTTATAGTTAGTTGCCTTGAGGTAGCCCAAGATTATTTAATATACACTACCATACTAATACAATGACTTAAACCGTTAAATGGTTGGCTTGACACATTACCTAAATTAACACATATAGGGTTGACCAGTACCTACATACACAAAGAGTGGAGCTTCACCAATCTTAAAAATTGACGAATCATTAAGTAACTTCACGAGGTTTGAAATAATACGTTAACTAACGATTCGTTAAATTCTTAAGGAAGGTTGTGAATGCACCAAAAAAATAGGGATTTCATCTCACGTGTACAATTGCCAGTTACTGTTAGCTATAAATTGTGGAAGTACCATTGTTTGGACAAACGGGAATAAATATCTTACACATTCCAAATCAACTGAGACTTGAAAGTGTAAAGGATATTACGTGAATGATAATAGTTGAATTTTGGGGAACAAATTGGCTTCAGAGAACTACTTTTACATATGTAAAAGAGTCACGTACCACCGACGTATTAGAACTTGAACAAACTATACAATACAATTATTTATTCTTAAAACAGAACGTTTCGCTAATAGGCTTCACAAGAGAAAATTTAACTTAATTCAAAATTATTATATTTCAAAATATAAATATTTTTTAAAAAATAATTGCTATGACAGATCTCCTACAATAGTTCTACCAAACCAGCACTCGAGTAAAATCTTACAAAGTTATTCATTTTACAGGTTGTCGGCTGATAATTATAAGGTTCTAATTAATATTAAAATCCTGTGTAGTTAGAACCTTATAATTCTCAGCCAACGAGATGTAGACGTAATAATGAAATTCCATTTGTACATTAATTATGCAGATTTTCTCGTCATACACGTTGTTAGAAAATTAGAAATTTTTGTCCCTTATCTGATAATTCAATCATACTTTCTCCTCCTTCTAACCAGTTACAACTATTCAGCTTAATGTCGTGGCTTGCGTCACTGCCATGAAGTAATATTCTTGATTTTTCACCCCTGTATTTACACTACGAAGGAAAGAAACCACAATGTAAGAAAAATGTTCAGTCAGATGTTTGGTAAAAGCAATCAGCTTATTGTATTTCATTCTACAAATATGCTGGAACTTCCATGATAATCTGTCTGTCCAACATAACTGACATTGGTTATGTTTTGTTGGAACATTCATGTCACGCCTAACAAATTGTACGGAAATAAAACCAAGCAGTTCACATTCCAACATTTATTACAAAGTTGTATTACCTTTTTACATATCAGCTACAAGCATAGATTAATCTTATATAATGATAAGTAATTCTCTGATTTTCGTTTAGATGTTTGCATGTTTGCTTATTGTTTATATTTGTCTTTTTTATGCCTTTCTTCTGCATTGTTTTTTTATTTCTTGTAGAAGCGGGAAGTTGCTATTTAACTGACCTTTTTTATCGGTAGTAAATAATATTGAAACAAATTAGTTGAAGCAATAGGCTAAGACTTAAATTACTCGGGTTCAATCCTTTCTCCCACCAGTTATTTTAATTCATTGCTAGACCACAACCACAACAATTTATTAATACACTAAGCGTAGAAAAAAAAAAGCGTTCCAATAACTATCAGAGGCACAAGAAACATACAGAGATTTAACCTGCATTCGTAAACAGTTACACACTTCTTTCTGGCTTCGACGAAGTTTCTTATCTCACCGGTAGATGGCTCTGACCTCAATAGTTTATTTCCTTAAATATCCTGTTAAATTCAAGCTTATGATTGGTTCGTACTGCCATATTTCAGCTAACAGAAAATTCTGAACCAATCACAGATTTCTGTTTATCAGAATCTCTATTAAATTAAGATTTTGACCTGCGAGACATCTATCAGTGAGGAGAGAAACTTCTTCGAGAAATACGTACATATTTATTAATGTAGGTTATTTGTCTGTATGATTCGCCGTGTCAGAAGTAACAACGTTAAAATGATGACTAATTCGAGATGTGCAATACATGCTTCCGAAATGTAAAAGAAAAGAACATTTTTGTTTACAGCGTGGAGTAAACGATACTAATCGAACGAAATGATGTGAAAGGACCTGGTAAATGCCCTTAAGAAGTGTATGTTACAATGGCACATGCATAAAGTAACTATGTTGTAAAGTTGCAAGCAACTGTAATCGTTTTAAAAATAGATTTTCTTCTCTCAGTATATGTAGTGCGTTAATGCTATGGTCATTGCAAACACAGCTGCGCACTTAATTCATTTAAATGATAATGGGTTCACACACACACACACACACTCACTCCCACCAAATACACACAGAGACAAAAGATGTGTCTCCTCCCTATGTAACCATTGTTGCCGACACAGTCTGCCGTGTTAGTGGTTTGGTAAAACAAAAAAAATGGGTTTAACCATAGTTCAATGTTCACGTTACCACATCATAAAAATTGTGCTTAAAGTACGATGAGAAAACTATGGGTAGAGATAACCAAACTTGTCCACACCCACACTCTATGGTTAGCGAGAAATAAATGACTGTATTGTGCATAGTCGCTGAGAAATGTATACTCAGAAAAACTGTTACATGGCACTGTTTTCCTTTAATTATATAGAAAAATATTGTAACTTTTTCTCGGCAGACTGAGAGACAATGACGAATACCTTCTGTAATATAGAAAATTAGATTTATATATCTCTTGTCATCAAGGAATAATTACGGTAATAAGATGATATGAACTCTCATAATTGAGGATATACATACAGCGTGAATGAAAAGTGACGTCCATGAACAATGCCATATTATTGCTTGGCTAATTCTACGCCATATTTAATATTCGAGTAAATAAAGGTAAAAGAGCGGAAGCGTATAGTATCTCTAATGCTCTCGAAATGAAATATTTACCAACTCCAATTGATTACATACGTACATACTTTTTTAGATCTTGCTTTCCCTCGTTTTAGATCTCAGAAAAGAAATTAACACATATTTCTATGTCATCATATATTTTTTCAGTCTCTTTATACAATTAAAAAAACACTTTTGTACATACGTTGAAATTATCTCAATTTGGTACACAAAAGTCTTTCACCTGAAGAGTACTAAGTGATTCTGCCATATTCTTGAGTAGACCCTACAATTTTTTAAAAAAATACGGTCAAAAATCGATATAAACCGAGCAAAACTTCACTTAAACACTTCTAATTTTGACTTTACACCCCCTCTCCCAAAACTAAAAATCCTGGCGGAATCGCTGAGTGCACTTTACGTGAACAATGCTGTTCCTAGCTCAAATGGGGCAAAGTTACGAACGACGGAGAACAAGACACTCATTTACAAAGTGGCAGCACTGTACTGTCGAAAGCGTTGTATTCAGTTCAATCTTGCCATGCTAATATATAGCAAACTTTAAAATGATCCGTTTTACCCCGTGACTTGAATTGCCCCGATGTACCATATATTTATTTTTTGAGAGAGCTCCTCTTCTCTCGTATTCAAGTATGGAGTATATCAACAGACAAATTTGTTTACTCAGCTTATCCCTTGATCGTACGTGACTGTCTTTTAGATTTGATTTGCAACAGTGAACGAATGGTCTAAAGGAACAAAAATAATAGCAAAAAGAAAAAAACTTTAATCACTTGAAGCAGTATTTCTTCATGGCTTTACGCGAGCTTTACATTACTAACCCATGCCTCTCAGTAACTTCGTATCTGTATACACGAAAGATTGAATGTGGAAACGAAAGTGGCTCTCTATATATTTCGTATAACTGAGGGAATAAAACATAAAATAATAAATAATAACCACTGGCGTGACAGGCTGATAGACCCTGAGCCTGCCCCAACGCCATCTGTCCGTGTTTGGTGGAACTGCGTCCACTTGAGTGACGGCTGTGTAGTCAGCACTGAGCGGACCTAACCACGGACAGGCGTATCAGGGACTTTCTAGACCAAATGTGGCCGTCACTTCTTTATTCACGTGACTCCCCAGTTTGCCTCACGACGCTGGGTGGACACCGAAAAGTGGAACTCCAGCCGGGAATTGAACCCGGAACCACGCGGACATGAGTCCAACGTTCTAACCACTAGACTATCGATAACAGTGGATGTAAATGAGTACTTAATCTGACATAAACCCATGAGTAAGAACTCTTTATATAAAATTAAAGTTTTTCGAGCTGTCTTAAGAAATTCGAGCAGAATTCCGCTCATTACTCGGCACTAAAAGATTAAAGAAAAGCAGTTTTGAATGGGTAGAAGAATGGGGAAAGGTCGTTAAAAAAAGTATAAATGCGATATAAAACAGAGATTGAGAAAGAAGTAAGACTTATTCCTTGAGAAAGTTTGTCTCGATAACGTTGATCTATTGCGACACTTGAAAAAAAAAAAGGGAGGGGGGATTTAGAAAAGAGACTCATTAAAAAGGAGCATAAAAAAGGTAACTCAGGGAGGACTTAAGAAGACTGAGTCGGAGGAAGAAACGTTTCTAGAATGAACTTTTATATCGTCCTGAAAAAAAAAAAAAAAAAAGGAGGCGACAACAATTTTTATAACACTTAAGAACAGAAGTTGCCAGCATAAAAGTCCTAAATTCAAGAAGGTTGAAACAATCTCTTTGTGGTAATTTGATGAAAGCTGTTCTATTTGCCGAAAATGAAACTAAAAATTTCTTTTTCAACAGAGTTAGTTTTTCGGGAATAAACAGTTTTACAGTTAAGTGAATAATTAATAGTTTTGGTCAATGTTTAAAAAAAAAATAAGCAACATGACTTGAAATGACGTCATTGTTGATAAAACATCGTTTGTCTATATGGAATTGAAAGATTTGAGATCTTGTATTTTACGTGACGTTTATGTAAATGTTGTTTGAAGTTAAAACGATCCTCTGGCATTACTATAGTAACTACCTCAGTTATGAAGCATAATTATGAATACGAAGGAGTATTAAAGCTGAACTACATGGCTGAATTGGGATTTATTATATTTCTAGCTATTACAACTTCAGATTTGTTCGCTGTTATCGTCCATAAAATTAATTTTATCCGTATCTTTAGGTTAGTTGACAAGTAAACCGACTTAACCTAACGTAAGCTATATCACCTAACCTAACTTAATTTGTGTATTTGTGTTAAAAAAAATAACTTAGCCATATCTGGCATCACTGAGAGTGATGATAAGTTCAAACTGTATTTTGAAATTGATGATTAAAAGGTGAAGGATAATTGGAAAATATTAGTAACAAATATGTTTTATTTTTATTCTATTTTACGCGAAGATTACTTACAAATAAAAAGTGACTATTGTAGAATATATGGATGTATTAGGAAGAAAGGGTATGGAGAGTGAGGAGAAAAAATGTTCGAAACGAGCAAACTTCAAACAAACTAAACAAAGTTGTTTATAATTGTTCTAGAGCTGTGCTCAGTAATGTTTCCGCTTAGATATTAACTAATTGGCTATTTTTATGAGAGGAACAAAAAAGCAGAAAGCAAAGCCTTTTTTTAGAAATAAAAAAAAATGTCCAGTTCTTTGGCTTTAATTATTCTTCAATTAAAGATACACAAGCGAAACCATTTCTAACGAGTATGGAAAAGCATATTAACGTTGGATGGAGCAATACATTTTACTTAAGAGAGATACAACAAAGATTTCAAATCAGAATTCTTCTTATGAGATCTGCCTTGCTAATTAAAGTAAATGTATATTGTAGTACTGAAGATGCATTAGAATCAAGAGATAATGAGAATGGAAGTAAACGGCTATTGCGTTACTACCATGCTATTACAATTTAAAATATTATTTGAGAAAATGGTTAAATAGGCTAAAATTTCTTCGTGTATAATAGTTTGAAAGAGTTACGCGAATTGATAGGTAAGTGTGTGAATGTGTGCTTGGTCTCGTTTCTAAACTGTAAAAAAATGCATGCGATTTCTTCGAAAAAAAGTTAGGCAAAGCAAACAACATTGTAAAATAATTTCATCGTGTTAACCATGAAAACTAGCGGTTGAATTATCGTAATAATGTTTCTATGGTGACACTGATGTTGCAAACAACTGTTTAATCACCGTAAAATACATTTTTATGCTGAAAACTGTTAATTTTATGGTGAATGCTTTAATTTTATATTACCCAGGACTTTTGAGCCATTTGTCTCACATGTGACCACAAGAACCTAGTAGAAAAAATATACTGGAGCACACTCATCTGTTACAACTTAACTGTTGAACGCCTTGTATGCTTAGAGATCGGAAACAAAAGGTGTTAATAAAAATAATAAATAATTTATCCAAGTTCCTTAATCAGGTTCCTCTAGCCAAAATTGAAATTAAATTCCTTGCAGTTAAAAATTGCTTCAAACTTCAATTACTTTTTAGTAGAACTCTTATGTAGTATTTCCCAATAATTATCCGTAATATATCGATAAATGTACATAGAGACTGTGGAGTAAAGTACAGTAAAAGGATCCCCACCTCAAGAAAATATAAAGAACGAAGAATCTACAGTCTTTGTAATGATACTAGTCGTTGAGCAAATAGAACTACAAATGAAAAGCTGTATTTCCAATGTTTAAAGACCATGTTTCTACAGGATCTCTACGTTAGTCTTCAACATGAGTCAGATATTTTAGGAAAACGGAGAGAAAGAAGAAGACGACGAAGAGGAAAACGAAGACGAACAAGGTGGAAAGTTTCAAGAGATGATTGACCTCGCCCCGTCTCTCGAAAGTTTATGTAAAGAATGGATGGTTGGATAGAGGAGAGATGATTTTTGCCTTTATCTTCAGCACGAACCGAGAAGGGGAGAGAGCGGATGGGGGCGTAAGGAGATCATAACGAAGGAAGAAGAAGCAAAATTGTTGAAATTCCATTCATTTTTGAAAGGAAAGTGGGAAGGAGGATGGAAGAATTTTACGTAAACAGGGAATGAAGAGGAAGCCACATACATGACTCGACGAGATCATTGGAAATCTGATGAAACCAGAACTAATCAAACGATTAAAGTGACAAACAGAAGAACAGGCAGGGAAGGAAAATTACCAGAAACAGAGATAGAGAGTGAGAGAGAGAGAGAGAGAGAGAGAGAGAGAAACAACTAGGACAAACAAGGAAGCAAAATTTCAGAGAAGTCTGTAATTGACAGACTCCTTATTAAAACCAGCAAAATTCAATTTTCTCTCACAATAAACCGTGGTAAATTTTAAAATGAAAGAAAAAATATAAGGGAGAGAGAGAGAGAAAAAAAAAGCTAGTGGCAGTACTTCATTTTCCTTCTACTTCAGTTGTGTTTTTTTGTTCTCCTCCCTCTTCTTTTCTTCAAAAAAAAAGCAGGGAGTACTTATGCAGACTCATTAGAAACGAACCTTTCGTAAGCTGGGAGAAGCATACCATGAAGGAGCAATGGTAGTAAAAGTTTGTCGTGGTTTTGTATTAAAACAAGAACGTGTAAAACTTGGCTTGATGTAAATCTGAAACTTCTTTATTATTTTAATTACATTCCTCGTTACTTTGTTACAATGTGATAAATGACGTCTGTGCTTCAGATATACCTACAAAAGATATGAAATTCTGTGAATGTAAATAGACATAGGTCTATAATTAAACATGTAGGTACATACAGTACCAGTAAGCTACCAAAAGGTTAGGTTATCAGAAATCGATTAGTTTTCTTAACTTTAAGTTCAGAGAAATATAATGTCGCTGTAAACGTTTATTAATGAATATGAGATTAAATCGGAAGAGAATAAAATGAACTGGGAATCGCGATAGATCCTCAAGAGTCCTGGTTTTGTCAGACGACTGTATTACGTTCAATGAGAGGATCACGGGATTAGCGTAACGTCTCTTCATATCCGTATATTTGACGATCGTGATCGCAGTCCTCAACCTTTTTAATTCAAATTGCTGCCCAGTTACTCTCACGATGTTGGGTCTCACCGAAATTTTGAGCCCCACCGAGAATCGAATCCGGAACTGTTGTAAATAAAAAGAAGAGGAAAAGAGAAGTCAGACAAGTGCTTCACAAATTAAATAATTAAGGTAAAAACGGTGAAAGTTTATCTAAACTATTCTATAATATCTAGCATAATAAGTGTCAAGTAGATATTGCATTATGAGCTTACTTGCTTAGCCTTTGCAAGCAAATATTTTCGTCGTATATTCAGTGCTATAAACTATTGTTTTGTTATGAGATTGACAGCTGATTCTAATACAAATAAGGTGTACAATTTTGAATAAATTAATCTCTCAACATTAAATTTCTATATCAATATCATAGTACTAACGAATATGTAATTAGGCAGACTGGAAGTTATTATTACCTATAATATAAGAACTAGTAGTTTTTGTTCTCTTCTACAAGGACACTACACTACATCACAGGGTATTTAAGAAGTCATTATACTCTGTAAGTCTACGAGTAAAACCTGAAAGGTAATTTATGGTATAAATCTATTAAAATTGCGCTAGCTTGTTACAATATAAAAGTTAAATGTATATGAACAAACGTATTCGTAGTAGACAAGATTCTAAGTAGGGATGTGCGATTTTTCGATATATCAGTCAATATTTCGAAAAATCGAAATATCGATATCAAGAAAATCGAATGTCGATAGGAACAATTTTTTTTATTCGATCGATGTTCGATTACTATCATGTTTCAATATGAAAGATATTTGAATTCCAACGTTTTTTTTGAAGTGAACGATTCAATTTTCAACGATTTTTTTTATATGAACGATATTCGATGTTAATGATTTTTGTATATTTCGATTTTCGATATATGGCTTGCTTTTCGATTTGTTAGCGATTTCCCATGATTTACAAGGAAAAACTTACAAATGATTTACAAAAGAGACAGAAAAAGGGATGAGAGACAGACAGACAAGTAGATAGATAGACCGGAAGAAAAATATAGAAAGAATGATGGAATGAAGAGGGATAGATAAAGACAGCAAGAAAAGCAAATCCATAAATAGATAGATAGACCAGAAGATAGAAAGGATTGAATGATTAAAGATAGACAAATAAAGGGATGAAAAATGAGATAAGGAGATAGATATTTAGAAGTAAAGCTATCGATGGTTCGAACTGGTTTTTTAACCAAACTTGGTAAAGGCGTACGGTACATCGGGAAACCACCAGAAAACATGATTAAAAGTGCTTTCGTCCATAAAGACGGGCAGAGTGAACAAAGGTTTGATTCAAAAGAAGAAGTACTTTCATAGTGTGATCTAAGTCGGGAAACACACGTTTATTTGTAAAATGCTTGAAACAATTAAAAAAAATACACATGAATGGATACCGGATCATTTGTTATGGCCACCATCTTAAAGTCGGCCATCTTGAATTTTGCTCGATTTTTTAAATGGGAAGGGGGTCATGCAACATATCAATATTGACGTGAGTATATGTTGTGTATTTGTATTGTATTTTCTATACATAATATGTGTTGTGTAACAGCGAGAGACAGAGAGAGAGGTAGGGGAGAGATGGAAGGAGTGAATTAAAAGAAAGAAAACAACAAATGTTGTGAAGAAAGTTTATTATGCTTAATTTCTCTAACTTATAATGAACGTTCCACTTTATTCTTGAGCATCACTCATCCCAATCCTATTCCACCATCGTCCTCTTCCCCCCTCCCCCCTTGAGCCGTCTTCTCTCTTTTGCTCGTCAGTCAGTCACGGTGACTGCTCCTGATCAAAGATTAATTACTGGCATCTCCAGGAAGATTCATTGCGAGTACAAGAGCGAGATGGAGATACGATGAACAGACAGAAAATGAGGAAATAGAAGGGAAAATATCCTACCAACCCAACCACCCAATTCTTCCATGGCCGCCAACAAATAACTTCTTAAATACACACGTCGGTAATGACTTCCACAGTATGTGGAAAAATAAAGGTTAAAATAATGAGCCAACTAAAAATATAATTTCATTACAAAACTCTAATAATAATAATATTAACCGAACAATAAAATAAATTTATGTACCCGGTATGTGATTAGTTGAGCAGTACTAGCTTTTAAAACAAATGTCATACAAAATCTTGGTACATGATTATCATAAATGTTTAGAGAAACTTGGCGCTGAATTCACCTGCTTAGACTGGCCACCCTGGTCTCCGGATAATAATTCTGTGGATATCCTGTAGGGAGAACTGCTTGCGATCTTATTTCTACAAATGAGATACAATAAAAGCTGCTTGCAGACGATGTGAGTCATTACTTTGGAGCGCTATCATAAACCGGTTCTAGAAAATATCGTGTATATTTTGAACAATTCGAGTAAAAAGCTGGAGTTTCTTATAAACCAAATACTTTGCAATAGTAGCGCTTTCCAACACCAATTACAACTGAATCTCAATTTATCACAAATTTTTCTTTTCAATAAAATGCACTAAAACGGGAAGTTTTTACATAGCAAACTCCTTTATGGAGGAAACTACGTTGAAAACAGCAGTTGATCCCATAACATACTTCCCTTCTTTATATCATCATCATCATCATATTCAGCCGTTTTCTATCCACTGCTGGATGAAGGCCTCCCCCTTTTCTTTCCACATATCTCGGTCTGCTGA